>LPNX010273440.1:141046-179744 GCA_001517045.1 Pseudotsuga menziesii
CAATATATGTCAGACATTTCCAGCCATTATGGAGATCTTGATCCATTATATATCTTCAGTCTTCATGGAGATCATGATCCTTTGGATATCTTCATCATGGAGATTCTGATCTATTTATATTGTACGTGGAGATGACCACATATGTTATATTGTATCATTCCTATTCATGGCCATTATACTCTTATGTTTTCAGGACTACTATATCTATTTCCAGTTATGTACATAGTTGTATCATTGTATAGTGTTGATTAGATAGCTGGTTCTTCCACTGGGTTCTTGATCACTTCACTTATGGGATGGACTTATAATGTATTTCGGCCATCGTATGACCCCTTTGACCTCACACATTAGGCGGCATCTGTTATAGCTAATTTTACCACACATGGTGAATCACATTTTTATGGCCTTCCCTGTCCCTCTGCAGACTCCTTAGAACCCATGGACCATTTTTGTACTTTGGATGTTTCCAATATCATCCCTAAAAACATTAAAAAATTCCCATATGCGACTTTTAAACCCTTTCTTGCATATATACGTGGGTTTGAGCCCTAAAACCGCATACATTGGGATGTGTGCAAAAGGCCAAATTATTTTGGAGTTTTCCTTGATGTGGATTCGACTCACTTGTCTCCTGGCCTTCCATATGCCTTGAGATCACTTAGATTTGACCTTTCATTACTCCATTGAAGAGCTATATAAGGAACACTTTGGATACATTGAAGGCATGAGGAATTGAGAGCAAGAGAACTATAGTCCATTGTTTCTAGAGCTTATACTTGAGTCTGCATCCCTTTGTCCCTTGGAGCACTTTTGTGTTCTTCCCAAGATTTCCTTTTTCTTGTGATCTTGCTATCGAGAGATGAAGAATTGAAGTCATGGAGGCCCAAGTGGGGGACTCAGTTTCTCCGATTTGCAGACGTGTCGACAGAGGTTGTCTCTATTGTAATATCTATTTTATATTAATAGAAATATCTATTTCTGTCCAATAATGTGTATTTGAATGAATATTTGATCCATGGATGATTTCAAATGCTTATATGTTATTGATTATATATGCTAGATTAGGTCTAACACAATTATATATAGCATGCTTGTCTTGTTTATTGAATGTTGACGAAGCAATTTATCAACTCAAGCTGGAGTTGGAAAGCTCAACGGGGATCTACATCAACTATCCGGAATAAGGTACGAATCGAGATCCTTTAGTGTTATATATTTGGTTTCTCTTACATATAGGAAAGGATTGATTTCTGGAGTCAAGATGTTTGTTGTGGTACCCCAAGCCATAGGAATTTCTCTTTGTAACAGCGGACGTTACCACACTACTTCATAACTATGACCTTAAAACTTTTTCTTACGCTACCACTTGCTTCCAGTGCACCATCCTCCTCATTACCATCTCATGCAAAAATATTTTTTTTTATTACGCAATGCCTCATGCATTGTGTTGCACCGGGCCCTCCATGTAGGGATTGATCTGGATTCCATTAACTAACTTAGGAAACATCGCACCATTTATCCGTTGCGACTATACTACACATCCTTCAGTAATTAAATGGATTACATAAGGACCCAACCAATGTATTTGAAACTTACATGGATGTTTCAAAAACTTACTGTCATATAGAATCACCAAGTTTCCTTGTTGAAAGTGCTTGTTCTTGATGTGTCAATCATTCCATTCTCTTTGTTGATCCTTCTCAACATGGTGATGAAATCGTGAAAAGAATCGATCTTCTTCTAGCTGCACCAACTCAGTGAGGCTCTCTTCTAGTGCACCTTCATCGTCCATACCTTTTGTTGTTGCGATGCGCAAACTTGGAATAATATATTCCATTGGCATCATTGCTTCCTTCCCATACACCAAATTGAATGGTGTCTGTCCTGTCAACCGTTTGCAAGTAGTGTGATAAGCCCATAACACTTCTGGAATCTTCAAATCCCAATTATCACAGTTTGCATTGCAAACCTTTGTGAGTGCATGATCCAACAACTTATTCAATTCTTAAAGTACCCCATTAGCTTGTAGATGATACAGGGTTCTCTTCTTTTGCTGAATGTGGAACTCCTCTGTCAGCGCACTGATGATGTGATTGATGAAATGAATTCCATGATCACTCATTAATATCTTTGGACAACTAAATTGAGTGACAACATTGTCGAATAGAAATCTTGTTGTAGTTGCACCAGTTCAATCTTCCACTGGTGTGGCTTCTTCCCACCTTGTCAAGTAATCTGTCATTGTGATCATATACTACGCCTTAGTCATTTTTCCTAGTAGCTGATTGGTCCCACAAAATATGTTAGATTTTATTAAGATCCGATTAGATTATCTAGGATATTTATCTGAAAGAATAACAAGTATAACAAAATGCATAAGATATAAAAATGCACAAGACAAAAATGTTTTCGTTTGGGAAACCATAAAGGAGAAAGCCACACAAACTTCTTCAGAATAGTAAGATGATCAAAAGTAGTAATAAGAAATGTTCAACAACTATCTTTCTCTCCTCCTTTGATTGTCTCTCTCTATCATGCTCCTTAGAGAGTGTGTGAAGTGTGTATAAATTAGGGAGAGCACCTCCCTATTTATACCCTTTTAAGTCACCGACTAAATATAATACTCGAGCCTACATGTCATCTCACCTTGGGCCCACTTCTCCTAGAGAGACCACAATTACATATTACATGATGTTACACTGGGGACTATTTCCCCAACTTACAATGGAGGTTGTACCTCAAGGTCTAGAGACAATTTAGACATCCTGTAAAGGGGTAACACACATCCCCAATGAGGGTAGAACAACATACAATGATAATATACATCATAATACCTTCCGAAGTGACAAAAACATCAACACTCCATCTTAAATAGGAAGGTATTCTCTCTCTACATAGTCATCAACAAATCTAGTCAGGTATTCAACGCATCATCATCATCACAGAGTCATAGAGTATTCATTATAGTTGTTGCCATCATATTCTTATAATTTTATCATTGTCCCATATTATATGTCATCAAAAGTTTCTACAATTCTAGCCCTTTTTCATGCTAAATGTAGGCCTAGTCCTCTATCAGGTCTTCATCTACAGTGCCAACCCTTTTTCATGCTATATCTAGGCCTAGTCCTCTGGCAGGTCTTCATCATCTCTGTGAGCAAGCCATCAAGTAGGTACCTATCAAGACTTATTATATTCCTCTTGTAAAACCTGTAGGATCTCCCAGGACTGATTATATGCTACTGCAAAACTTGAAGGAGCATCCCAAGACTGACTACATGCCTTGCAACACCTATGTACCCTACTATTACCTCATTAGATTCAGATCATCTCATCATCACACAGAGCACAACCCAGATACACATAACGCATCACTTACATCTGCCGGTATGGTAGGACACACCTACTACCATCCGCGAAAGGATTCAACACTTACATCCATTGGCATGGTACGGCACACCTATTACCATCCAGAAAAGGCTCCAACACTTACATCCATTGGCATGGTAGGACACACCTACTACCATCTGAGAAAGGATATGCACTTACATCCAACGGCATGGTAGGACACACCTAATAGCATCCAGGAAAGGCTTTGTACTTACATCTATCGGCATGGTAGGACACACCTATGACCATATGAGAAAGGTTCTTCACTTACATCCATCGGCATGGTAGGACACACCTACTACCATTCGGGAAAGGTTCTACACTTACATCCATCGGCATGGTAGGACACACCTACTACCATTCGGGAAAGGTTCTACACTTACATCCATCGGCATGGTAGGACACACCTACTACCATCTGAGAAAGGCTCTGCACTTACATCGATTGGCATGGTAGGACACACCTACTACCATTTGGGAAAGGCTTTGCACTTACATCTGACCATGGGAGGCCCAGCCTGCCACCATGTCGAAAAGGCTCTACAATTACATCCGACCATGGGAGGCCCATCCTACCACCATGTCAAAAAGTATCTGCACTTACATCCTACTACAGGAGGCCCAACCTACCACCATGTTGGAAAGGCTATGCATTTACATCCTACCATGGGAGACCCAACCTACCACCATGTCGAAAAGGCTCATGTGTATCTACATCTTACAGACTCTTCACTTCCCCTTGGAAGGAACCTTGATCTAAAGTACACCACGCTTCCCTCTAAAGTATTCAAACTTCACTCTTACCATTTTTAGCGTAGAATCACATTAGGACTGATTACGTCAAAGGATAACCTCCAAGCTTCGGTAGGACTTATTACGTCAAAGGATAACCTCCAAGCTTCGGTAGGACTGATTACATCCGAGGAAAACCTACAATACTGATTACATCTAATCAACCTACGAGCTTCACCGGGATTTTATGCTCTAACAACCTATCTCGTCGGCTATGCTAGAATTCATCACTCCCTCTTTTGAGAGATCTTGATCTGGATCACATACTGGAGCTTCACTACTCCTCTCTGCATCATACAAAAAATTTAAGTCAAATCAATCAAATCAAATAGTATCTTTCAAAAGAAACATACTACCTCACAAATAGTCAAGCAAGTGGTAACATATTTTCCCTCAGCTGTACTCAGCACCATGCAGGACTGCATCCTTCCAAACCAGTATCCCAAAATGGATCTCAAACTAAAGAAGAAAACCAAGGTGATCTTCTTCTCAGTGGCGCTACCAATCCAAATCAACATAAACATGCAGGTTAGTCTTTTGATTCATATCATACTTGATCCCATACTCAACTATACCCTTCAAGTACCTCACTTCTTTTTTTGCAACCAGGTGAGCATGTCTTGGATCCTTGAAGAACTGGATCAGGTTGTTCAAATTAAAACATGTGTATGATGATACATCATGGAGTCAACCATATTTAATGAAGCATCACACAATAGCTTCAGGTTTGATGCCATAGGTGTGGCCATGGACTTGAATTCCATCATCCTAAACCTCTTTAGGATATCCATTGCATACTTCCCTTGTCTAAGGGAGATTCCATCCACACTATTCCACACCTCCATTCCTATAAAGTAGTGCATCATACCCAAGTCCTTCATCTAAAAAATGGAAGAAATTATCCTTCTTACATCTTTAATGAGTTCCTCTTTTCTTGTCAAGAATAGGTCATTGACATATAACAAGAGCATCCCCGATCTTCCACCTTCAACCTTGAAGTAAAGGTTGGAATCTACTTTACTCCCAGTAAATCCTAGAGCCATCAGTAAGTTGTCCATCTTGTCTTACCATGTTGAGCCTCATGATCTTCTGCAGTCGCTCCCTCTAAAGTGAAGCATCATTCTCCCTCTTCCTTTCATACTTTATTTATTGAAACATTCTATAATGGAGTGACAAGTAGCTTCCTCTTCTACTAATATTCTATGTATCCATCTAGCGTCATTGGATACCAAGATCCTCTAACTTGAACTTTGTTTTAAAAGTTCTTCTCACACCCATCTATGAGCTTGTCATCCTATATAGGATTTCATTTTCAACCTTGTAGCAAAGGTTAATATCTTCATCACTCTAGGTGATATTCAAGCTCCTTATGTAACTGTATGTTATATCCCATGGGTGCCTTCTGAGCTCATACAAGGCCTTCTTTAATTTATAGACATGATTATTCCTATCATGTGTCTCAACTCCCAGTTGCTTCTCTACGTATACTTGACTCGTCACTGGTGAAAATGTCTCTTCATATTCTATGCCTTATTTCATTCCTTGTATCCCACGATGTTTCCATCTACTGCATGATGGATATTTTAGATCCATATGGAAGACACTATGGAATTCCCTTAGACGTCATTCTTCTTGAACTGGTACTCTTTGATCAGATTCTCCTTCCCTTTCTCCTTGTCTACTTCTTCATAGTTGGAAGGATCTGCATCAATGTTGTCGCTCAACAGTGTCATATAACTAGAGTGTGTCTGAGGCCTCTTTCTTTTTTCATGGTGTCTTTGACCCAGAAAGATTTAGGTTCCTCTTCTGAACTATCATTACTTATTTGTTGGAATGACCTACAAGTAAAGTTCAGTTGTATGATTAGAAACATATCATAATTTCCAAAAAATATTAATAGTGACAAATATATGTCACATAGCCATGCGACTATTTTAGCCAATGCTACAACATTCATCATATCATGTATACCTACAATAAATTCTAGGTGCATTTTACCCTAATGTTATTAAGAGTGTGTACTACTCCTAATATGCTAGCAAAGAGGTTTCAATCTAGATAAGTAGTAATGGAATGTAGTACAACATCACTGACTTCTTACCCATCATGTGCAATTCAGTCGTATAAATGCAAATACTCAAACATGCATAACACATCAACTAAATAAAAACACATGCATAACCAAACAATATCGTGAAATGACAATTTAATACTTATCTTTATTTGTTTCACGGGCAGACTCCTTCTTGGGACTTTAGCATCATCATCTTCTTCATTCATAACAACATCATTTCTTATCCAAATCCTAAGATGGATAAGAGGTTCTCAATAATTGAGTCCTTCATATTCCTCATCGCTTAAGGGATCTTCTTTGAATCGTGAGAGATTGATCTTCAATCGCTCCCATCTTCTCTTCTTGTGTGCACTCTTCCCAGAGTCCGCTGAAGGTAATCACTTCCTTCTGGAACACCTTCCTTGAATGAATGAATCCCATGATCCTATGAGGCCATTCAAGGTGGTTATAAAAATATCTTACTCTTCTTCGATTGCTTCTTCATAGAATCTAACACTTCCTTTTGGTGTATTCAAGGATGACACATGAGGGATGAGATAATATTTAATAGAATCTGCAATGATTCTCTTGGCTCTAGCCTTAGCCTCATCTTCCTTTGGCTCTTAAATATTTCTTCAAGGATCACAGAGGTACTATACTTCCATACTTAAAAGTTGTCAACTTCACCAAATTGTCATCAAGATAGTGTGATTTTTCATTTTGAAATGAGAACCTCAAATGTAAATATTAAAAATTTAGATCTTACTGATTTGAGGTGTTCATCCTGGTTCTGGAGCTAGCTAATCTAGGGTTTGCTAGAGAACCCCTAATTTTCAAAACTTGGAATTTCAAACTTCTGATTAGATCGAAAGATGGGCCTTTTCAAGGAGATCTATCCAATGTACTCTTTTTCTAAAAACAGTGGAGGGAATACCCCAGAACAAGAAGCCCTAATTTTCTAATTTCTTCTACATAAATGATTGATATTGATTCTGTTGTATATCTGAAGTCTCGAATCCTTAAACTCTAAAATTTTTCACTGTGATAGGCTGATACGTTTTCTTTCCAAAACCAAGGTTAGAGTAGAAATGGATTCTCCCAGTGGGACTTATGATGAGTTTCCCAAGGTGACTATTTTGGGGACTGTTCAGTATATAGAACTTCTACAGACTTCCACATGTCACTGTTTCACATTCTGGGTCTGAAAATGTACCAAAGAAACTACAGTTCATTCCCTACTTGAAACATCTTACGAAATTTTTTTTGGACCTTACTAGCTTAAGATTAGAAAATATCCCTAGGTCACTTGTTTATGACTATATTCTAGAGGAGGATGGAACCCTAATTTGGAGGAACCATATCTCCTAAAGTATAGAGAATATGAGGCTGAAACGTTTACACAATGTATAAAACAAATTTCTCTTCATTCTGTAAATGTTTCGGCTGTTAAGCTTTCTCCAATATCGCCTTACAGTGAAAGTTCTAGAATGACTAAATTCAGTATTCTAGGGTTTTTCAGGCATGAAACTCTAATTTCCATTAGCTTCCATTGTAGCTGTATTTTGGCTACACAGCGAAACTTCTCTGATTCAAAAACTGCTACCACCAACAGATGTTGCCTAGTGAGGCAATTTATCCTATCCCTCCTTCCTTGATGATCTGTGTAGAAAACGCCTTCAACTAGGAAGCCCTAGTTCCCACAGCTGCACAATGCCTTCTTTTAGAGAGCCTTTGATACCATGTTAGATTTTCTTAAGATCTTATTAGATTATCTAGGATATTTATCTAAAATAATAATAAGCACAAAAAAATGCATAAGATGTCAAAGATGCACAAGGAAAAAATATTTTCATCGGGGAAACCATAAAGGAGAAAACCTCGCAAACTTCTTCAGAATTGTAAGATGATCAAAAGCAATAATAAGAAATGTTAAGCAACTATATTTCTCTCCTCCTTTGAATTTCTCTCACTCTCTCTCATGCACCTTAGAGAGTGTGTGAGGTGCGTTTAAGTTAGGGAGACCACCTCCCTATTTATACCCTTTAAAGTCACTGGGAAAATATAAGACTCGAGCCTACATGTCTTCTCACATGGGGCCCATTTCTCCTTGAGATACCACAACTACATAAATCATGATGTTACACTAGGGACTATTTCCCTGACTTAAAACAAAGGTTGTAATGCAAGGTCTAGACACAATTTAGACATCCCATAAAGGGGTAATGCACACCCCCAATGGGGCTACAACAACATACAATGACAATATACATTAGAATATCTTCTGAAGTTACAAATACATCAACATAATCCATTAGCTATTTATCAAATGGTTGCAGTGTTACGTACAATACTAAGGGCATCTCATCCTTTCGTGATGACTTACATGTTCTTTGGAAACCATAAAAATTCCTTGCATAGTCTATTGCATCACCTTTGAGAGTCGGCCACCATAGTCCTGCGCAAACTACCTTCCTAGAAGTTGTGCAACCTCTGTAGTGTCCACCTGCAACTCTTGCATGAGATTTTGCCAATACCCTTTCCTGCTCATGCAATAGGATACGATGCCAATATATCATCAATTCCCATCTTATAGATCTCTTTGATAATCAAATGAAAATATGTGGCCAAAAAAACCAAGTGCTTCTTCTTATTTGTGGTGAATCCCTCCGGTGCCATTCCTATTGCTAAAAATTGAACTATTTGCTCATAGTGTCGACATAGATCCTAACCTCCCCTGTCTTCTCATCTTCCATGACCATAGGTGTAATGTCCCCGACCCTCCGACCAGAAAAGAGGACGCTACTAAACCATCAAACATCCGGGCATCTAGCCCCATGAAAATGAACATACATAAAATGCTGAAATAAAATTCTTAAAACATAAAACATGCTAAGATGCATAGTCATTCACATTCACAATGGAAGCAAACATACATTCAAACATTCAACATGTTCATCATAGTTCATTAGCCATCAAATATAATTGTAGAGATGAAATAGACAAGGATACTTATCTCATAAAGAACTTGTCCCACAACCAGACACATTGCTACAATGTTCCACCCAACCATAGGCCATCGTGCTCATCAATCTCTCAGCAACACTGCCACCCCCGAGTTGGGCATTATTCCCCAAGGAATAAAAGACTAAGTAGGCTTACACATAGCCAAGGTACACAAATCAGCCAAGCCCATGCAACAGGGCTTATAAGGCTATCAAGGAGATGGGAGACGCTAAATGATAAGCTGGTGAGCTCATGGAAGAGCTAAGGATGCCTACACCAGAGCTAGCCTGACCTCTAAGACACCCACACACACCTAATACCAGGAATCAGTTCCTTCTCTACTTCACAGTCCCTTAGGCCCTGACTTCCCTTGCCAGTGCTTTTCCATGGTTGTGGAGAAGAAATCCAGCCATCTAACTCTATTTTTGTGGCTCCCCAAACCCAGGTTTCTCAAGCATACCCAGCCTTCAATCCCACTCCACACAGTCTGAAGACAAACCAATGCATTCCTGCAGTTAGACAAGCAATTCACAGCTTGGGCAGGGGAAACCAACACCTGAATCATTCTTGGCCCTATCATGGCCAAAATGATTCAATCAATAGCCTACAATAGCTCAAACATGGAAAAGGACACAACCAATGAAAAACCATGCAAACCACAGCACACAATCACCAATGAAACTGCTGGAAAACTTACATAGACCATAATGGGGAAGAAACAGACTCCCAATATGTATGAGAGGGAACAACGCAGCCAACACAGCATATGTACTCATAGCAACCATCGATCAGGGGAATACAACAACCATGGTACACTGATGAACACCCGGGACTTTACACGGTCTGAATAGGAGCACAAGTAGGAAAAAGAGAAAAATCTCTCTCTGCGTGAATGGAAGTGAAAACTGCATACTCAGACCCATAATCGATGAGAGAAGGAGAACCAAACCCCCAATCCATGGATCGTGGATCCTTTTAAGTCAGCTCGGCGTGAGGAAAATGAACGACTGGTAATGGGGAGAGTGGACAGAACAAAAATGGTTGGCATCCCAAACGGTGCATGAGGAGATCACTCCCAGCTCATGCGTGACTGAACCAGCTGTGGAGGCGCGTGGGGGCAAGCCGGACACCCACCCCTACCCAGCATTAATTGCCTCAACTAAAATAGGGGTTTAAGGTTTGACACATGGATTTTCCACATGGGGTCCAGGTTTAGCAATCCCCCCCTTAACCTTAGGAATCATGCCCTTTTCATTTTAACGTTGCACCGTCGTAGCTGGCTGTAGGTTTATTTTAATTGATGTGCATATTTACATGATGCCAAACTCTAATGTGTCGAATAGCATGATATACCATCGACAATGATCCCAATTGCCAAAACATACACAACCAAATTGATGGTGGGGCTTTTGCCTTTAGCTCCACACCACAATTAATTACAAAATATACATCATGTATCTTTAAATGCAAACGTGGTCGAAACTGGGGTATTACAATCCCCTCCCCCTTGGAATAACACCATCCTCAGTGTTCCAATACATATACAATTTGCACATCAAATTTCAAAATTTTGCAGATCTATCCCACGTTCAATTATTTACTTGAACTTTCAGGACCAAGCCCCTCGTCTTCCATGAGCTTCTCTTGCTAGTTCTCAGCTTTCGGCTCATCCCCAAGTCTAGGGACTTTTCTGTATCTTGAGCATCTCTCCAAGATTTTCTTGGGTCTTGGCAATTGTTTGAAGGATACTTCCAACCAAGTCTAGCAACTTTTGGTCTACTGCCATGATCAATGTGCACCACTATATTTCACCTTTCTTACCTGTGAAATGCATCATTGAAATTCTATTAGAACCAGCATAATATAGGCATTAATATCAGTCAATTAATTGCCCAATTGGCATGACATTCCAAGTCTCATCAAGGAGACTTTCATATTTTTCATGCTTTCCCAACAGGCACATGAGCTCATTCATGTCCATTCTTGGGCAGGGATTTAACTATTCCAGCATTCATAATTATTTTAAGCAAATAGACACATTCTATTTTCAGCCATATATGCATTCAACAATCTTCTGTTTTCACAATGCATAAGTATATATATATATAATTAAAAGGCAAGAGGGAGTAGTAAGAGTTTTTCCATCTTTGTATTGTTCCATCTTGGAACCCACATCACCGCTATGGCTTTTCATGCTCCCAGCCTTTTTCACTTCACCGTGAATGTTGGACCAATCCCTCTTGGTAATGACACTTAGTGTCTCTGGTATATTTCAGACCTCTCAACCATGGGGCCTCCCCACATGGCTTGTTTCAGCTGCTAGGAACTTCACAGTATCACTAGCACCTTTTTCATTACTACTCATTCTGAGCTCTTCAAGACAGTCACATGTCCACATGCACCCCTAGAATTCTCTTATAGTCCTCGCTTCCAGTGATACCTATATTCAAACATTGAATAAATTCACATGTTTAGTTTATTCTCATCAGTTTTTATCTCTTAAACAAGAGCTTAAAAAATCATAACCAAAACATATACACATGCATATTCATAGGAAAAAATTGCAAAATAATCCAATATTTATCTGTATTGTGCGTTTCCTCATTGGTACACAAGATCCTGCTTCGCTTTTCAAGCCTTGGGATCGCCTATGGACTTTGGATGTTAGGTCAGCATGCAGGTTACTTCACAACATCCTTATATATATATATCCAGCACAGTCAAGCCAACCTACAGTTGGGTTTATCAGACCGTCCAACCAAGCCAATATACAATTGGTTTTATCAGGCTGCAGCCACTCAAGCCAATTCACTGTTGGGTTTATCAGGCTACTCAGCCAAGGCAACTAACAATTGGGTTTATCAGACTGCAGGTAGTCAAGCCAACACTATAATGTTTCCACAATTTCCACAACATCAAATAATTACACAGTCAAGCCAACCTTCAGTTGGGTTTATCAGACCGTTCAGCCAAGCCAATACACAATTGGGTTTATCAGGCCACAGGAAATCAAGCCAATACATTACTGGGTTTCTCAGGCTACTCATCCAAGCCAACTATTAGTTGGGTTTATCAGACTACAGGTAGTCAATCCAACATTGTAACATTTACACAATTTCCACAACATCAAATAATTTCACAGTCAATCCAACCTTTAGTTGGGTTTATCAGACCGTCAACAAATCATCTGCATTTATATCAGCAGTACACTTATATCAACAATGCACTTATATCAACAACCAATCATCATCCAAGCCAACACAGTGGGGTTTATCAGGCCATCAACAATAAATGACCATTCCTAGGTCCAGGATCTACTATGGATCCCCAGGCATATAATAGCCCAACATCTCCTTCCAGTACATCTTCATGCCAACTAGGAAGGAAACTTTATCATTACCATTTTCAAGTTTCATTTCTAGCAGTGAGCTCTAATTCCACTACACCATACAACACAAGAAACCACTATTCTTCTTCGATCTTCAGTCCCTCGAGAATGTCTCCTTCTATGTGCTCTTCAGTAGAATTTAGGATGATCCCAAGCCATTTTCAATTCAATGCGCAACACCATACTGCATCTGTTTAGCTTGACAATACAAATTTAAGCAACTCATCAGTATTATTGTTCTAAAACTATAATCATATTTCATATCATTCACTATCAAGTATTGAGACACGAAGAGTGCGTCCACTCCCCAGGGTGTAATCAATATTGAAAACCCTTTCATGATCTGACATCGGGAAAGTGTACACCCCTTTTCGATGTGTGTCATGTAGGCCCTATTCATACTCAAGCAATCAGTCATAATGGAAATAAAATCAAAACATGTTCTACATATTGAATTCAACAATTTGACATGCATATTCTTAGCTAGGGTTACATAACACTTATCCATTTGCTAATGCAGTATTCCTTCATTAAGGAGGAATGGGAGCTCCCTTCTCTAAGTTAACAGTCCCTTAGTTTTCCATCCCAACTCCTTTCACAATCCATATCCACACATGTCTTACTGACATAATCTATACCATCTCACTCATGTTGCTTACCAAACATGTAGTGTAGATGGCACATTTCCAAAATGTCCAATGGAGTTTCACCCGAAACCAATTTCCAAGATAAGGGAAAACCTTCCCATGAAGTTTGGCTCCTGCAGGCCATCACACATGATCTTCTTGCAGTGTGTACCCCTGGCACATTCATCAAATAGCCAAACATGTAAGGTTTGTCATTACACAAAATCCTGCAGATGTTGGTGAACATTTGAAACCCAGCAAAAGGCCTAATCACCAGGAGTGGTGGTTAGTCCACTTGTTTTTATATTCCCAGAGGTGCGGTGGTAATACCATGTGGAGGTACTCGATACTCCAACACTCCACCTCCGACGTAGCTCGAGGGAATTGAACTTGAGACCTCTGCTTTGATACCATGTACCTATGAGTATCCCTTGGATACCAATCTTGTCTTATATTTCAAAGGTGAACCATCAGCATCAAACTTAGTTTTGAAAACCCACTTACATTGAACTAGCTTCCTCCTTGGGGGAAGATCAACCAGCTCCCAAGTGTTGTTCTTTTGGAGTGAGTTGACTTCTTCTTTCATGGATGCTTTCCATCTTGGATCATGTGCTGCATCTTCATATGTCTGTGGTTCTGATTCAACCATCAGATAGCATTTCTCTGCAAACAAGGGGTCTTTCATGCTAAGGGCACTCTCAAACTGAGATCTAGTCCTCCTAGGATCACTAGGATTTCCAGCTAGTTCCCCAGCTGCATGAATGGTCTTTGTTTCCCATTTTGGTCTTGTAGGAATATTAGGATCTGCAATTAAATCATCATTATCAGAAATATCAGAATCAGCAAACTCATTTGTCTCTTCACTTACATTCAATGGTTTTGGTGGTGAAGAAGACTCTCCAACTTCAACTGCTGCTAAAGGCTCTTCTTGGAACTGAACACTCCTTTCAATGAAGGCTTTGTTTGTGATCAAACTGATCATCTTGTACCCTTTTGAATATTCAAAGTACCCAACAAATAGACACTCTTGGCTTTGGGGCTGCAAATCCTTCCCCTTTTCTGTTGGAATTCTAGCCCAAGCCCTTGAGCCAAAAATCCTGAAATGGGTCACATCTGGCTTGTGCCCACTCCAAGATCCAAAAGGAGTCATATCATCAAGTTTTTTATGAGGCACCCTATTTTGGATATAAGATGCATAGTTTATAGCCTTGGCCCAAAACTTTGGTGGCAAAGTCTTAGCCTCCAACATACAGGTTGCCATCTCTTTCAGTGATCTGTTCTTTCTCTCAGGAACACCATTTTGCTGTGGTGTGTAAGGGATTGAATGCTGCATCTGAATACCTACATCTTCACAATATTGAATGAACTCAGACTTGACATACTCACCACCATTTTCAGATCTAAGGATCTTGAGTTTCCTCCTAGACTGATTTTCAACCAAAGCCTTAAAGACTTTGAAGAGGCCAAAAATTTCAGACTTATGCTTTAGGAAGTAAACCCAACAGTACCTGGAAAATTCATCTATGAAAGTTAATGCATATTTGTCCTGACTCATTGACATATAAGGGAATGGACCAGAAACATCACTGTGGATCAACTCAATAGGTGCAGAGGTTCTCTCATGACTAGCTCTCTCAAATTTATGCTCTGGGTGTTTTTCCTAGGACACAACCTTGACAGACTCCCTTGGAAAACTTAATCTTTGGTAACCATATGACCATTTATTTTTCACTTAGATCAGAAAGATACTTATATTTAAGATGGCCAAATCTTTCATGCCAAAGATTGCTTGCCTCATTAGCATAAATTAGAAGAGCAGAGGGGTTTGAGTAGGGTAGAAAATATGAAAACCAGTATACCTTCGAAGTGTGATCTACAACTCCTTTTGCAATGAATTTACCACTCAAGATATCCATGATCTCAACATCATTAGGGGAGAATATGACCTTCTTTGGAGACCCTATGTGGGTCATCTGATACACTGACAAGAGGTTAGAGGCAAGACCTGGAACATATAATACATCTATGAAATTACCATGGTCAAGATCAATCCTTCCTTTGCCCAAACTGTTAGTGAGAGAGTCATCTCCCAGCACTATTGGTGGACCTTTCGACATTTCAAGAGAGGAGAATGCCTCCTTGTTTGAAACCATATGTCTTGAAGCTCCATATTCTATGATGAAGATAGGTGAGCTTGATGTGCTAGCAACCAATGCATGAACTCTCTCTCTGTCTTCTGAATTTGATCCTCCTTCCATCTTCTTTGAGCTATTAGGAAAGGAGATGTTATTATTCTCGAGGAGTTGGGTCAGCATGTCAATTTTCTTCTTCATGCAGGAGCTTTCAGGATGAAATACCTTACTGTAGTATGTGTACTTGCTCATTTCTCCTTTGTTCTTCTTCTTATGGAAGTTCTTCTTGGAGTCTTGGGGCTCCTTCTGAGACTTGTTCTTGTCTCTCTTCTCCTTAGGTGGATTCTTAGATTTCTTCTTTACTTTTGAATCTACCCTCAAATCTCCAACAACCAGAGCTTGGTATTTGGAAGGTTTGATGGTGCCCATCATCACCAGTTTATCTTGTTCTTGTGTGAGGGATTCCATGAACTCTGCAAGCTTAGGCATCTTCCAAGCTCAAGCTGTCAACTTGGTGGCATGGAAGGTCAAAACAAACACTGAATATTCAAGTCCAAGCTTCGAGAGTATGGCCAAAACTAGTTTCTCCTCCTTCTTTTCAATTCCACATTGTTTTAGCTGCAAAACAAGGGCTTTAAACTTGGAAAAATAGAGTTGCAAGGATTAGAAGCTGCTGGGACTCAAGGAGATCAATTCATTCTTGATTTTATGTCCTCTCATCTCATTTGTCTTACCAAAAATCTGTACAAGCTTCTCCCATACTTCATTTGGTGATGTAAATCCATCAAGATGGAAGAGGAGGTCTTTGGATATGATCAATCACAAGAGACCATAAGCCTCATCCCTCCCATTGTGCCATTTAATTTTCCCTACATCTACATTGGGCTCTGCTTCAGTTTCCATAGTCACCCTGTAGAGACCTTTCACTCTCAACAGTATCTCCATCTCTACTTTCCATTGAAAGAGATTAAATGGAGTCAAGATGATCTTCTGAGATTGATCCATAGCCTAGAAATTGTCCCTTCATTCAGCAAATAGCTCCCATTCAAGATGTTGAACCTACAATAGCAATATGGAAGGAGAGAAATCGATCTATAAAGGATCTGATACCATGTGAGGTTTGCCGTTACACCAAAACCTGCAGATGTTGGTGAACATTTGAAACCCAGCACAATGCCCAATCACTAGGAGTGATGGTTAGTCCACTTGTTTTTATATTCCCAGAGGTGCGACGGTTATACCATGTGGAGGTACCCGATACTCCAACAAAACAATCAATCATTACCTGATAATACAATCCAAATTGATTGTTCCATAACCAAGCAATGACATTAGTAATTAAATTCAATAAGAATTTTCAACTCTGTCTACTACAGAAATTGATTTGCTTAGCAATGAGGTGATCCTCATTTGTGGATATCTTGTAAGCAGCACCACTGTGCCCATTATGATTTTATGCTTACTAAGCATAACATGAACACCCACTTACAATGCGTCCTCCTGACACAATTCTATGCAAGCCAATAGTGATTAGTAGTTGTCAGAAATTTCCCAAATCTGAAATTTACAATTTTAGATTGACAATTCATTATGCATACAAACTATTTTTCACAACCACGAGACTCTTCTCATGAGGTTTGGCTCTTTCACATGGTAGATTCTAGCATTTGTCATGGTCTTACTCACATTTCCATGCTCCAAACAATCTACCTAGAACCTGAACTTCAATCAGCCAAACACTTGGTAAGTCTTGATGCATATATATTTTTTTCCATTGCTGCAACATTCACAGAAGCATTTTCATAATTATAAAATTCAAATGCTTCCAGCTGTTAGCATATCAATACTACTACGCAATAATTGTCATACTAAAACTGCAAGGTATAGTCACATCATTTATGCAATTTAAATGAATTGTTTAGATACTCCTTACTTCACAAGTGTATCATTGCACCACCTTGCCCTTCTATAGAGCATTTCCGTCAGCCAATTGATCATGACTACCCTCTTCATGCACTTACTATCCTGCATTCACATCAGCTCTTGAAATGGTTCCAGAATTGTCATAAATTCATCATTTCATCCATTAGTTATTCATAATGACACATGCACTATCCTTATGCATTCATGCATTGCATCACAACATTTGCACCCATACTTAAGTATGCATATCTACAAGATTTACTCATACTTTTCATATGCACCCATTCAATGCATAACTACAAGATTTATAAAATCTTTTCATGCATACCCACTCAATGCTACCTTGCATTGATTTAGGAATACTATGCATTCAAACATACCAGGAATGGCCCAACCATGACTACTTTATATAGGATGCATGACTATAATCAAAATCACCAGTGCTTACCTTCCTTGGGCTACTAAGCACATAACAACATAGTACAGGCATGACACATTTCTCTATGAATGCAGTATAAAATTCAAATACCCACATGGTATGAGACCTCTTGATTTTACCACTCCTTGTAATTGTCATAATTAAACTCTTACCTTCATGGGTCCTACTTACACCCTTAACATTACCACTTTGGTTGGTCCTTTGTAGGAGTTTGCAAAATTTGCTCACCAACTTTTGATTCAGGACTTGTTGCCTTATCCCTTTCTTCGTAGGGTTTCTGGTCACATTTATCAGCATCAATAATAGATTCAGCCATGTCCAAGTTGTCATTGGTTTTCCCACTAATGCCAACATCAATGCAATAATTACCGTTACTGGTTCATTATACATGTATAATTCTCACTACTCTTACCAACATGTAATATCCTATGCATGCAAGGCATATCTTCATACATTTCATGTATGAAACTTATAAATGTAATTATAATTAGCAAGACAAAGTTTAAGGAATTTTCCTTTTTCAAATCCCTTATCTTTGTTGCATGGAACTCCTCTTCCACATAATAGCTGGTTTGTCCATACTAACAACCACTAGTACTTTGCAGTATTGCATTCAAACTCAAATTCTGGTGACTCTCCCTTGTTCCTTGATGGATAATATTTCCAACGCCTATCCACATGCTTTATTATGACCTCGGGTGTGAAAACCACATCATTTCAAAAATGATGGCAAGACACACCACTGAATTTTGGTCAAGAATACTAACTTTAGTCACCTAGGGTTTTCTTCCTTTTCAGTCCCGAAACTGCTGAAAATCCAATGAGAAATTATTCACTAAACACCAGCTGAGACTTGCTAGAAATTTCACTAGAAAAAAACCAAAATTCTCCTTTGTCAAAATAGGGTCTCATCCTAACTAATTTTTCAATGTTTTGGCGATCAGAACGTCTAATTTTCTCCGCTGCCCATTGGCAGTTTTTTCACCTATTTCCTTCCGGCATGTCGGACCTATAGTGGTCTAGGATTCCAATCTACATCGGCAATGCCAAAGGCTATTCATCGGAAGTCAAATAGCTAAATCCTTTCACCGTTTCGGATCCTCATCCATCTAAGCTTCTGATCCCTCTATCATTTATCGGCGATGCCAAGGACTACGGTGTATCGGCAATCAGGTACACTGGCCACTATGGCATCGACGACTGGATGCTCTGCGCATTGGGTGGCTAACTGTCTATACTTTCACAACAGCGTCCAAGCGATCCTTTTCCATGGATCACAGCTTTGTCGGTGGTCATAGTGACATCCCAGTGTGGCATCGGACACTTAGTCCCCTAGACGTCTGCAACAGCGGTTCATCAACGCTGAAAACCTTTTCCGATCAGCGATAGAAACTTCTAGTCGTCAGAACGATAGTTCAACTGGAAGCCGTAACTACGGAATCCTAACAACTAAATTTTTTCGATGACGCTCATCGATGGTTTCATCTACTAATCCTTTTTGATGCTTTCTGCACTTTGAGAATTTTTTTTGGAAATTTTTCTTCCCTTGTCTGTCGCCGCGTCGACTTTCCAAATAGCTAACTCTCGCCGAAACCTCCAGCTCTATCTATCGGCAATCCCATCTTCTATTCTCCCCTGATGTGTAGGCCGTTCAAACAAGAAATTTTCTCGCTGCATCACTGATGTGAAACACAACTATCACATCATCGACAGTCGAAACATTTGTCTATCAGAAGGATAGTGCTCTAGACTTCTGCAACGGTGGCACACAAACCATTAACTTCTTCCGACATCCATCGGCGACCCATAGCACTAACATTTTCCGATGGCCGACGATCCCGTGCCTTAGAAAAATTTTCTTCTTGCATCAGCTCTCCCTTCAACTACTCATCGACGATGTAAACCACTATTCTTCTCTGATCATCGATGATCTCATGCCTTAGAAAAATTTTGGAAACTTTTTCTCCTTTGTCTTCCACCGCGTCGACTGTCGAAGCAACTATCTGTCGGGTGGATAGTCCATTAAGTAGCCGCAATGGCGAACGCATCATCAGCAATCCATTTATCTTAGTGGCACCGATCGTGTGGAAATTGAACGCAGATGTTAGAACAATTACACTCACAAAAATTTCCAATTACACACAAAGGAGACTGAATATGGAGCAGAAAACTAATCTGTATTGAATAAGTGTACAACAGCCAACCCTATGAAGTCATAGGATGCCACAATAAATAATTACATGAGATATTCGAATGCATAAGGATGTCATTTGAATTTGTTCAAAAGAAGGCTTACTAAATCTGAGAAAATCCCCCATAGGTGCATAAAGCAGTTTCCAAATCTATCTAGGAGCTCACGAATTGGAAAAATAAATTAGGAAAGCTAATAGATGATGGAAGGACAACTCATACATGCTTTTCATAGGATAAAAGAGTGGAGGATGATGAGGACAAAAAACAAGTTAACTTCACCTAGTCAAACTTTCCCAATTGCCTTAAAACTCAGAAAAAGCAGGCAATAAAGCAGAAAAAGTAGACATGTGCTAGGAAGGCCAGGAATAAAGAAAATTTGATTCCAAGTGGTTTCCCAAGTGCTCCATGACTCAAATTTAGAAATTTTTACCACTTTGGATGTGTGGAGGACAACTTGCATAAGGTGGAATATGGAAACTAGGAAAATGAGACAAAAATTGGATTAATTAATGTCTAAGGTAGCTAACTATGGGTTGATTATTCTAACACCCCCCCTTAAGCCTAACTTATGAGTAAAATATCAGAAAATTATAGGGCCTAGAAACAAGGCTTAGTCACCCTTTACATACTCCATGTCCATTTAACCAAGGAAAGAGGCAAAAACCCTGTGGGAAAAATCCTCCCTTAAACATGGACAGTAAAACAAAATTTGAAAATCTTGTCATCACTCATGCTTCACAGCATGATTAGCAATCGCCAGCAGTGATTTGATATTTCTGAATGTCTTCTCACAAAAAAAATTGGTGAATATATCTGCTACTTGTTCTGAAGATGAACAGAAGAGTAGGTGAATGGTGCCATCATGCACAAGCTATCTGATGTAGTGCATATGGATCTCAATGTGTTTGGTTCTCTGTCTCTGAATTGGATCATTGCAGATTCAAATGGTACTCTGATTATCACAATAGATAGTAGTTGAGTATTCTGATTCGAATCCACACTCACCAAGTGACCCCTGCAACCATAAACATTGAGTTGCTGCATTTACAACTCCTCTGTACTCTGCTTCTGTATATGAGAGTGCAATGGCACTCTATTTCTTGCTTTACCAGATGATTGGTCCTTTAGCAAGCATGAACACATATCCTGATGTTGACTTTCAATCTGTGTTGTCACCTGCCCAATCACTGTCAGTAAACCCAATCAAATCAAGATCATATTTAGCTTTGTAGAAGATCCCATGAGTCCTTGTTTCCTGAACAAAGTTAAGGATCCTTTTGGCTGCTCTCCAATGGATCTCATGAGGCTGATCCATGTATCTTGAAGCCACACTTACTACATAAGAAATATCAGGTCGAGTATGTGTAATATACAGCGAACATCCAATCAATTGCCTACATAGTGTATTGTTTACCATATGTGAAGAATCAACGTCTTCAAGCTTAACTCCTGAAAGGAAGGGAGTCTTGCTTGGCTTGCAATCCTTCATGTTGAATTTGTTTAGAAAATACAAGTCATACTTGGATTGATGCACTTTGATTCCTTGTTTGGTTTGAGCAATCTCGAGCCCCAAGAATTGGCTCAATAAGCCCAAATCAGTCATTGAGAATGCTTGGTTCATTACATCCTTCAAGGAGGCAATTTCATCCTTTGAGCTTACTGTAATGAGAAGGTCATCAACATACAAAAAAATAATCATTAATGAACCATGAACCAGCTTCAAATAGAAATTTGGATCTGACTTGCATCGAACAAAATTCAGTGATAGCAGAAAGCTGTCGATCTTGGCATACCAAGCCCTGGGGGCTTGCTTAAGCCCATACAATGATTTCCTTAGCCTGCACACAACATATGGATTAGTAGAAAATCCTTGAGGCTGCTGCATGAAAATATATTCAGTGATATTTCCATTCAGGAAAGCACACTTCACATCCATGTGATGTACCTCCCACTGCTTTGAAGCTGCAATGGCTAAGGCTAGCTTGATGGAGTCCATCTTTGCCACCGGTGCAAAGGTCTCATTGGAGTCTATGCCATGTACCTGTGAGTAGCCCTTGGATACCAATATTGCCTTATATTTCAAAGGTGAACCATCAGCAGCAAATTTGGTTTTGTAAACCCACTTACACTGAACTAGCTTCCTCCCTAGGGGAAGATCAACCAGCTCCCAAGTGTTGTTCTTCTGGAGAGAGTTGAACTCTTATTTCATGGTTGTTTGTCATATTGGATCATGTGCTTCATATCCATATGTATGTGGGTCTGATTCAACCATCAGATATCATTTCTCTGCAAACATAGGATCTTTCATGCACATAGCACTCTCAAATTGAGATCTAGTCCTCCTAGGATCATTAGGATTTCCAGCTAGTTCTCCAGCTGCATGAATGGTATTTAATGCCCATTTTGGTCTTGTAGGAATGTTAGGATCTGAAATTAAATCATCAATATCTTGCATATCAGAATCATCAATTTCAACTATCTCTTCACTTACATTCAAAGGTTCTGGTGGTGAAGAGGATTCTCCAACTTCCACTGCTGATAAGGGTTCTTCTTGGAACTGAACACACCTTTAAATGAAGGATTTTTTTGTGCTCAAATTGATCATCTTGTACCATTTTGAATCTTCATAGTGCCCAACAAATAGACACTCTTGGCTTTGGGGTTGCAAATCCTTCCTCTTTTCTATTGGAATTCTAGCCAAAGCCCTTGAGCCAAAAATCCAGAAATGGGTCACATCTGGCTTGTGCCCACTCCATGATTTGAAAGGAGTCATACCATAAATATTTTTATGAGGCACCCTATTCTGTATATAGGATGCATAGTTTATAGCTTCGTCCCAAAACTTTGGTGGCAAAGTCTTAGCCTCCATCAAGCAGGTTGCCATATCTTTCAATGATCTGTTCTTCCTCTCAGCAACACCATTTTGTTGTGGTGTGTAAGGGATAGAATGATGTATCTGAATACCTGCATCTACACAATATTGAATGAACTCATACTTGACATACTCACCACCATTTTCAGATCTGAGGACCTTGAGTTTCCTCCCAGACTGGTTTTCAACCAAAGCCTTAAAGACTTTGAAGAGGCCAAAAACTTCAGACTTGTGTTTCAGGAAGTAAACCGAGTAGTACCTGGAAAATTCATCTATGAATGTTAATGCATACTTGTCTTGACTCATTGACATATGAGGAAATGGGCCAACAATAGCACTATGGATCAACTCAAGAGGTGCAGAGGTTCTCTCATGACTAGCTTTCTCAAATTTATGCTCTGGGTGTTTTCCTAAGATGCAACCTTGACAGACTCCTTTGGAAAACTTAATCTTTGGTAACCCTATGACCATTTATTTTTCACTAAGATCAGAGAGATACTTGTAATTAAAGTGGCCAAATATTTCATGCCAAAGCTTTCTTTCCTCATTAGCATGAATCAGAAGAGCAGAGGGGTTTGAGTATGGTAGGAAGTGTGAGAACATGTATACCTTCGAAGTATGATTTGCAACTCCTTTTGCAATGAATTTACCACTTGAGATCTCTGTGATCTCAACTTCATCATGGGAGAATATGACCTTCTTTGGAGACCCTATGTGGGTCATCTGATACACTGATAAGAGGTTAGAGGTAAGACCTGGAACATACAATACATTGCTGAACTTACCATGGTTAAGATCAATCCTCCCTTTGTCCAAACTTTCAGTGAGAGAGTCATCTCCCAGTACTATTGGTGGAACTTTCGACATGTCAAGTGAGGTGAATTCCTCCTTGGTCGAGACCATATGTCTTGAAGCTCCAGAATCAATGATGAAACTAGGTGAGCTTGATGTGCCAGCAACCAATGCATGAAATCTCTCTCTGTCTTCTGAATTTGATCCTCCTTCCCTCTTCTTTGAGCTGTCAGGAAGGGAGATGCCATTCTTCTCCAGGAATTGGGTCAGCATGTCAATTTGCTTCTTCATGCAGGAGCTTTTAGGATGATTTCCCTTACTGCAATATGCACACTTGCTCATTTCTCCTTTGTTCTTCTTCTTCTAGGGATTCTTTTTGGAACCTTGAGGCTCCTCTGGAGACTTGTTCTTGTCTCTCTTTTGCTCAGGTGGCTTCTTAGCTTTATTCTTTCCTTTTGAATCCACCCTCAAATCTCCAGCAACCAGAGCTTGGTCTTTGGAAGGTTTGATGGTGCCCATCATCACCAGTTTATCTTGTTCTTGTGTGAGAGATTCTATGAAATCTGCAAGGCTAGGCATTTTCCAGGCTCGAGCTGTCAACTTTGTGGCATAGAAGGTCGATACAAACAATGAATACTCAGGGACAATATTTGAGAGTATGGCCAAAACCAGTTGCTCATCCTTATTTTAGATACCACACTATTTTAGCTACAAAATAAGTGCTTTGAACTTGGAAAAATAGAGTTGCAGGGATTCAAAGCTATTGGGACTCAGGGAGATCAATTCATTTTCAATTTGATGTCCCCTCATCTCATCTATCTTACCAAAAAGCTCAAAAATATTCTCCCATACTTAATTTGGTGATGTCAATCCATCAAGATGGAAAAGGAGGTCTCTGGATATGCTCAGACACAAGAGACCATAGGCCTCATCCCTCTTGTTGTGCCATTTAATTTTCTCTACAGCTGCATTGGGATCTGCTTTTGTTGCCATTGTCACTCTGTAGACGCATTTCTCTCTCAACAGTATCTCCATCTCTGCTTTCCATTCAAAGAAGTTAAATGGAGTCAAGATGATCTTCTGAGATTGATCCATAGCTCAGAAATTGTCCCTTCAGTCAGCAGAATGCTCCTAGTCAATGATGTCGAACCTGCAATAACAAATTGGAAGGAGAGAAATTTATATACAAAGGCTCTGATACCATGTGTAAATTGAACCTGGGTGTTAGAAGAATTACACTCACAAAAATTGCCAATTACACATGCAAATTACACACAAAGGAGACTGAATATGGAGCAGAACACTAATATGTATTGAATAAGTGTACAATATCCAACCCTATGAAGTCATAGGCTACCAAAATAAATAATTATATGAGATATTCGAATGCATAAGGATGCCATTCGAATTTTGTCAAAAGCAGGCTTGCTAAATCTAAGAAAATCCCCCATAGGTGCATAAAGCAGTTTCCAAATCTGTCTAGGAGCTCATGAATTGGAAAAATAAATTAGGAGATATAATAGATGATGGAATGACAACTCATACATGCTTTTCATAGGAGAAAAGAGTGGAGGATGATGAGGACAAAAAACAAGTTAACTTCACCTAGTCAAACTTTCCCAATTGCCTTAAAACTCAGAAAAAGCAGACAATAAAGAAGAAAAAGCAGACATGTGCTAAGAAGGCCAGGAATAAAGTAGATTTGATTCCAAGTGGTTTCCCAAGTGCTCCATGACTCAAATTTAGCAAGTTTGACCACTTTGGATGTGTGGAGGACAACTTGCATAAGGTGGAATATGGAAACTAGGCAAATAAGACAAAAATTGGATTAATTAATGTCTAAGGTAGCTAACTATGGGTTGATTATTATAACAGATCGTAGATGGTTTTTAACACTTAGGAAAATTTTTGAACTTTTCTTGTTGCTGCATCGGTTGATTCATTCTTTAATTCTCGCCTATGCTTCGACAGACCTTCGCCAAAACCATAGCTCCCACTTCCACTAAGTTTTTCAATGGCCAACGGACACTTAGGAAAATTCTTACAATTTTCTTCCTTTATTGTCGTAACATCGGTGGGTTGTTGTACTAAATTTTTCTGTCGCCGGGGTCTTCTGTATAGGACGGCCTTCAGACTAGTCTATCCGCTGTGTCGGAGGACCTTCGTACTTAGTCCTCTGATGGGCCGACGGTTCCAATACTTAGAGAAATTTTTCAAATTTGTCAAAATTTTCTTGTCATGCACAGATTCCTTCTTATTTTTGTTGGGAAGAAGGAAACTTGCCTCTACTAGCTGAGCTGTCATGGCCCATCTAGGCCCATGCTGTAACCTTGAGCTTTGATACCATACTGTAATGTTCTTGACCCTCCCACCAGCGAAGAGGATGCTACTAAACCATCAAACATTCAGGCATCTAGCCCCATGAACATGAACATACATAAAATGCTGAAATAAAATTCTTAAAACATAAAACATGCTAAGATGCATAGTCATTCACATTCACAGTGGAAGAAAACATACATTAAAACATTCAACATGTTCATCATAGTTCATTAGCCATCAAATATAATTGTAGAGAAGAAATAGACAAGGATACTTATCTCATAAATAACTTGTCCCACAACCAGCCATGTTGCTACAACGTTCCACCCAACCGTAGGCTAGCGTGTTCATCAATCTCTCAGCAACACTGCCACCCCCGAGCTGGAAATGATTCCCCAAGGAATAAGGGACTAAGCAGGCTTAAAAATAGCCAAGGTACACAAATCAGCCAAGCCCACACAGCAGGGCTTATTAGGCTATCAAGGAGCTGGGAGAAGCTAAATGCTAAGCTAGTGAGCTCATGGAACAGCTAAGGATGCCTACAACAGAGCTAGCCTAACCTCTAAGATACCCACACACACCCAACACTAGGAATTAGTCCCTTCTCTGCTTCACAGTCCCTTAGGCCCTCACTTCCCTTGCCAGTGCTCTTTCGGGGTTATGGAGAAGAAATCCAACCATCTAACTCTATCTGTGTGGCTCCCCAAACCTAGGTTTCTCAAGCATACCCAGCCTTCAATCCCACTCCACACAATTCGAAGACTAACCACAACATTCCCGTAGCCAGACAAGCAATTCACATCTTGGGAAGGGGAAACCAACACCTGAATCATTCTTGGCCCTATAGTGGCCAAAACAATTCAATCAATAGCCTACAGCACCTCAAACATGGAAAAGGCCATAGCCAATGAACAACCATGCAAATCACAGCACACGATCCCCAATGAAACTGCTGGAAAACTTACACAGACCATAATGGGGAAGAAACAGACTCCCAATATGTATGAGAGGGAACAACGCATCCAACACAGCGTATGTACTCATAGCAACCATGGATCAGGGGAAGACAACAACCACGGTTCAATGTTGAAAACCCATGACATTACACAGTCCGAACAGGAGTGCAAGCAGGAAAAAGGGAACAATCTCTCTCAACGTGAATAGAAGGGAAAACTGCATACTCAGACCAGCAATCGGTGAGAGAAGGAGAACCGAACCACCAATCCATGGATCGTAGATCCTTTTAATTTAGCTCGTCATGAGGAAAATGAACAACTGGTGATGGGGAGAGTGGACAGAACAATAATGGTTGGCATCCCAAAACGTGCATGAGGAGACCACTCCCAACTTGTGCGTGACTGAACTAGCTATCGAGGTGCATGGGGGAAAGCCTGCCACCCACCCCTACCCAGCATTAACTGCCTCAACTAAAATAGGGGTTTAAGGTTTGACACATGGATTTTCTCCATAGGGTTTAGGTTTAGCAATTCCCCCCTTAACCTTAGGAATCATGCCCTTTTCATTTTAACGTTGCATAGTCATAGCTGGCTGTAGGTTTATTTTAATTGATGTGCATATTTACATGATGCCAAACTCTAATGTGTCAAATAGCATGATATACCATCGACAACGATCTCAATTGTTGAAACATACACAATGAAATTAATGGTGGGGCTTTGCCTTTAGCTCCACACCACGATTAATTACAAAATATACATCATGTATCTTTAAATGTAAACGGGGTAAAAAATGGGGTATTACAATAGGACCGATCCACTCTGATTCTTCAACTGGTTCTATGATTCATGTGTCCAATATTCTATCAAGTTCAACCTTTAATATTTCCTTGTATCACAGATTCAAGAGATACAGACACAACTTCATAGGCTCCACATTTTCCTTCAGTGGTATTTTCATTTCTCCCAAATATGCTAAAATTCCTTTCATTTTAGAATTTTTTTTTGAAACAAGTCTTGAAAATCATGCAACATATCGGTGATATCGAGTTCAACCTTTAATATTTCCTTGTATCACAGATTCAAGAGATACAAACACAACTTCACAGGATCCACATTTGCCTTTAGTGGTATTTTCATTTCTCCCAAATATCCTAAAATTCCTTTCATTTTAGAATTTTTTTGAAACAAGTCTTGAAAATCATGCAACATATCAGTGACCTTCTCCATAGTTTATTCATCCCAATAATATCTAATATTGGTGAACTTTGGTTCCTCTTCTGTCCTAATGTTGACCTTCTGAATCTTCAATGGTTGGTTAACTTTGTCTGTCGACATCTCTGGTGCTAGAATATTTTGAATTCCTTCATATTATGGAATATTGATGTTCCTTGGGTCATCTCCATCCTTAGGCCCTCCTATTACATTGTAACACTCCATCATCGACTGCATCATTGGTGCTTCATGTAGGTCCACAGGGTATGCGACCGAAACTACTTCCAACACAACATCACAGATGTGCTGCAGTGCACTATGAATCACTGGATCAGCATTCAAAAAACCAAAGGTGTGACTGAAACATATTGAAAAATATTCCCATGTTGTGATCTGTCTTCTAAGCCTGGTTGATACATACCACTATCATGGAATTTCACCCAATGTGTGTACAAACGCATGTACCCACTCATTCTTTGGTTGTGATACCCACATGGTCTGGCATGCAATCAAATGGTCATTAGGGTCATTCTTCCCATCACACTTGTCAACTTGATACTGCTCTGTGTCATCGAAGTGAAATTCCATTAACTGACAATAGAGAAACCACCCATTGATCGATTCTTATGTGTCTCCCACCAACGTGTAGGAGTGACTTTAAATGCTTCATCCGACGCCAATAACCTCTGTGGGTCTATGACCTTGTCTTCAAAGTCAGTAAGAAATTCAGGTATATCATACAATCCTTCATATGTCGGTAACTGGATAACCTTCATCGCAATCCTTCCAATCTTCCAACGCATCGTTAGAATCCGATGATACAGATCTAGACCTTTTCCAACCTAGTTCTCCATTTGTAGTGGGATGAAAATAATTTTATAAAATGTTATATGCATGGTCCCATCCTTCTACAACTTCTTCCTTAACTGGTTTGACATACCTTCTTCCTTCACCTGGATCCACTGGGGCTATGACTATGATATCATGGTTGTCAAAAGCCATCATGTGCTTATTGAATTTGATCACCTCCAAGCTTTTTTTAGCCCATCTGATCCCCAATAGTGTGGGATATGAGCTTCCTTCATCAACAATCTCAATAACATCAAAATCTGCATATGTCCTCATTCCTTCAACTTCCACCATTAAACGTGGTACTCTCCCAATTGGTGACACCCTGACATGATTATCCAGTCACAGTTTCACAAGGGACCATACAAACTATGGCTTCCTCATATTCTCCCATGTTTGTTTGTCAAAATTTTGACATATGAGACCAAATCTAGAATAACTAAATCTACATCATCCAATCTAGATTTTCATTCTCATTTCCTTTCTATTTTTCTTCGTAAGACTCCTTTCAACCCTTCTCTGGTCGATGCAATAGACTCATGATCTCAGTGAGCACGTCTTGATGACCCAACTTGTAAGTTGATGGATAAAACTACAAGGAAATCAACAGAAGGAAAAAGTCCAACCATAAAGGCTTCGAATCAATCCCATGTAGAGATGATCCTATCCCTGATTTGTTTGGGATGACTAATTCCTATGGATACAAGGCCTCCACTGGCACAAGGGTTTATCAGATCGGATGATATTTTCTTGTAAGGAAAGACTCAAAGTAACCACTTCCTAATAGCCATCTATTTAAGAACACTTAAACAAGGTGAAACATTGAATTACGTTTTGATGATTGTAAGACAAAAAAATGTGAAAATATTTGATTACTCAACAAATCAACACACAAACATACAGGTGAAGATCAGTCCTCTCAAACCCACTTCAAATGAATCTTGAACTAAATATTGCATAAGGTTTATCTAAAGGTTATAAATGTACAATACATCCAAGAGGTAATACTAATTAACAAATTAGTACTAGATATTAATTACTAGTCATCAACAGTAAAATTGAACACATAAATCAAACAAAGAGATTCGTTCACATATGTGCAACACTTCCATCATGTAATGAAAAATAAGGACATGAATCAACACATTAAAATATACCACTGATAATCAGCAATCCAACAAGAGTAGAAGAATGGCTATAATTTTTTAAATACATTTAACAAATAATGATGAAACAAAGCATGAATGACTGCAATTTTATTAATGTGTAAGACATTACAGAGTACAAAAGTCATGAATTTCCTGAAATGTAACTCAGTAGGATGTCCTTCGATATGTTCCTAGGCTTAATATGCAAAAAACGTTCCTCCTCAACTTGGGTAAACTTTCCCTTTAAACAATATTACAAAGTCTTACAAAAAGGAAAACTACCAAGTTATTCGATTACAAGATCAAACAGTTTAAGTTTGGACAAGGGACAAACGCAAATTGGCATCTAATTCCATCAGGAAATCAATGTCCTAATATTTAGCATGTTTAAGGTGCACTTATAACCTCAAAATATGAGATGTGATCTCCCTTTTCTTCACTTTATTCCATTCACCAAGATACAACTATATTCTAACCATTGCATAATTAGATATCTCAATCCATCTTGTAATCTCCTGCAAGGTGAGTTGGGTGACACCCTGAATTTTTTCCTTAGTTGCAGCAAAGGCTCATTCCACTTCTTCTAATTTTAGTTTGAGGGCAGGTGCCTCTTTGATCGATTCTAACACAAGAAGCCCCCAAAACTCTAGTAAAACACTAGAAGTTGTCCACCTACATTTGCATGCCTCCTTTCCATCTTGGATGATGGATTCCACTGTGTCGTAGATCCCTTCGCAAGTTTTAGTTGTAACTTCGGTTTTCTTAGCGCAAAGTTTGTCCATGAGTGGTATACTGAGTTGAATAATTATTCGCTCACACAATGAATTCACCAAAAGACTTGGTAAATCTAATAAGCCATAAGGCAAGTATATATTAATGATAAGATAAGAGATGATATGTTACAAATGGTGGCCCTTCATTAAATATGGCTTCGGCATTTAATGTTGAGGATACGCCTCATCTCATAACCTACCTTGGTTAACCTAATTATTAATTATTTAATTATTATCTTATTTTATGTTCGTTACATTTCCACTCTCTTAGAAAGGCTTTGTCCTCAAAGCCTTATAATTTTGTCGCGCCGTTCTTTGTGATTTTGTGGATGATGACACATGTCGATACGAACTGCTAAGTATAGAGCATAACTTTCAATATGTGGACAGGTCAATCCATCCTAAATTTATTTGTTGTTGACTATTGGGATTCCGTACTGATCTGTTGTCAAGAGCTTTGATCATATTAGTATCATTATCTTTCGACATTTCCCACTTTTAAGAATTTCGGTTTTTTTTATGGTTGGGGTGTCAATAGGGAATTTTCACAATGTCATTTTCTTTTACGAGTGTCGTCTTTTGAGCATTTATGTGAGTTCAAATTTATATTTTCGTTCCTTGAGGTTTTAAGGTTTCATTCTTTATCTTTTCCAACTTGTTTTCCAACTGCACATAATCATTTTGAAACTTCTTAATCACTTCTACTTGTGCTTTTCTGTCATCTTCAGACTTCTTAAGTTGTTCCTTAAGATCTTTGTTATAACTTCTGATGCAACTATTTTCTTCCTGCTTGTCTAGAAGTTTCCCTTCAATGTCTTTCGTAGTTCGTTCTATCTTTTGACTATTTTTCAACTTCTTAATTTTCGTGACTAGTGTTTTGTTATGATTCCTTAATATGAAAATTTCTTCGGAATTGCTGGATAGTGTTTTATTAATTTTTGCGATGTTTGACTTATGAGTCTTTTTAGAGTCGTGATTTTGTTGTTGAATAAATTTTATCTGTTGTTGATACTGGTCGATCATTAATTCATGATTTTCTAATTTATGCCGTATCTGTGTTAGTTCTTCATCCTTGTCGCTAACGATTTTGTTCAACCATTTTATTTCCGCTTCGTAATCATTTATTTCTTTCTTTATGTCTTGATTTTTCAATTTCTGATTAAAATCGTTTTCGTCTTTTAATTTCTCAATTTGGGCAGACATTTTTTCTATATGATTTTTCTAGTCATAAATTTTTTGTTCCTTGAGCTCTTTTTGCATCTCATGTATTTTAATTATTACTTCCGAATTCGTATTTGTGTCTCGTAATTCTTCATTGTCTTTTCAATAACACTTTAACTTGGCTTCTAATTTCTCTATTTGTAGTCGCAAACCAGATTCCATGATCTCTAACTTTTTTAATCATAGATGGCTGTCGATTTCTTGACAAGTCTTCCTTGCATTTTGTTTCTTTGACTATATAAAGTCTTGACTTCTTGTCTTCTTTTCTTTCGCGTCTTCAATGATAGAATATCTTCCTTTTCTTTTTTTTGATACTGTCCTTTTTTTAATAATAAATAATAATTATTTAATTAATATTATTATTGTTTTTATATAAACTATATAATATTTGTATATATATATTTTTAATCTTTTTAAAAATAAATATTATAATATAATAATAATATTTTATTATTATATATAATATTTGACTTTTATTAAAATTTGTTTTTTGTTTTGTTTTGCTTTGCTCTTGTAATTTAATAATTGTACTTAGTACAATTATTAAGTAATAATAATAATATTTTTCTTTTTCTTTTTTTGAAGGTTGATAAATACTTCTTGTAGATTGGGTGGTTGGGAGGAATGATTGTTACCTTCCCCACCTAAGTTGAATTCTTACTTGCTTCTTAGTAGCAATTATTATGTACTTTTAGATTTTTTGTTTCCCTTAAGTTTTGTAAAATTCTAGTAGATTGGGTGGTTGGGAAGAATGAGTGTTACTTTCACCACCTAAGTTCAAATCCCACTTGATTTTAGTAGTATTTATTATACACTTTTATATTCAAACCCAAACCCACTTTAAGAAACCAGGTGGTGGCTTCACTTTTACCCTCTCTCTTTTTTCCTTTTACTTTTATCTTTTTTTTTAACCCTTTTTTTCTTTCCCTTTTTTTTTGTTTTTCCTTGTTCTTTCAATTTTTTTTGTTTTTACTTTTTTTTTACTCTCTTTCCTTTTTCTTTTTTCATTTTACTTTCTTTTATTTATTTTTTACTTGGTCAAAGACCATAAATTTAGGGACTCCCCAGGATTCTGATTAAAAATCAGGATACGGCCAAAGGCCTGGATCACAAATTAACTCTGATACCAAATGAGCCAAATAATTATTTGCTCACACAATGAATTCATCAAAAGACTTTGTAAATCAGATAAGCCATAAGGCAAGTATATATTAATGATAAGATAAGAGATGATATGTTACAAATGGTGGCCCTTCCTTAAATATAGCTTGGGCATTTAATGTTGAGGAGACGCCTCATTTCATAACCTACCTTAGTTAACCTAATTATTAATTATTTAATTATTATTTTATTTTATGTTCGTTACATATACCCTATGGTTTGTCTCTAATGTGCGCTTTCCAACCAATCATGTTCTCAAATGCCTTAATTTCTGATTCTCTTCGAGTATGGTGATCCTATAGGACATTGGACTTCTCTTCAATTGAATTATACAATTCCTGCATCTCAATAAACCCTGTATACAGACTATTCATAGACTGACAATATTGCAAATTGACCCCGAAAGCTATCGGTTTGAATTCTTTAGCTGTTAATTTGGAAAATGATGAGGCAGATGAAGATAGTTATGATTCTTTGAGTTGTTGATCGAGGGTAGCATTCTACTTATCCTATTTATTATTTAGGATCTATGATCTCTCAAGTTGATGCTTGATATAATCAATTTTCTATGTTTATATTCGTGTTCTTTATTGAGGATATCAATCTCCTTTTGATGGAATGCCTCAGCTACTTCTAGATCTCCTTTGCATTTTTTCAATTTTTGCTCCTTGCTGAGGACGTATTTGTGGCATTTGTGACACTAAATCATAGTTAGCCCCTGCAAATGCCCCCATAGCAGTTGTTGTATCAATGCTCCTTGTTTAACATTAGGGGCATCAATTCTCCAGAGAACTTGATTAAGGGAAGGAACTTGTTTAAGTGTTCCTTCCTTTGTTCTCTTTGCTCCTTTTTTCTTTATGGCCTTGTATTTCTTGCTCCAAAAATATTTCCCTAAGGAAAAAACAACATCCTCTCCAAAAAATTTCATTTCATCTGAGGATGAAATGGTTTCATTTTAGGGGAAGGTCGATGCCTAAGGTTGTGATTATGAGATCTAAAATTCAATATTAAGCAGAGAAAATTTGAAGGGGGAAGTAGGAAAAATAGATATAAGAGAAGAAGAAGTAGTGGGAGTAGGAACATCAACTTGTGGAGCAAGAATTGTAGAGGTGGAAGTAGCTTCTACTTGGGAAGATGGAATATGCAAATATGTGGGGGGAGTGTGAGATGTATGAGGAACTGATGAAACAAGTGGAGAAGAATGGGGGGTAGGAATGGGCACTTCTACTGATACTAATTGATCTCTAGATGTGTCCTTGAGGATAGGATTTAAATCTAAATGAGAAAAAGAAGACTAAGGAAATAAAGAATCATAGAGATCTATTGAAAACTATGCATCAGGGACAGAAGATGTAATGGAGGTAAGGATATTAATAGGGCATGAGGGATTTCCAGCCTCCTCCTCTAGGTCATTGTGGATTTCATGAATCTCAATTTTAGGATGGGGTGGAGGCTCAACCTGTTGCACTAGAGGGACCTGGAGTGATCTAGGTCCTGCCCAGGTGCACGTTGGCGACAACAGTCGACTGAATGAGTTGAGAGATGTTATGGAAGAAGCATATAAGAAGAATCAATAAAGTAGGAAACACACTAGTTCAACAAGAAATATACACACAGACAATATGTAGGAATTCAAACTAGTTCATTACTTTTTCTCGACGAAAGATGGAGGAATCATATAGATGTATATATTACATAATGTACATGCTTATATAGGATGATGAGATGCTTGGGTTACTACCTATTATGTTCATTTACAAAATAATTTATAATGGTCCATAAGTTCAACTGTCACAGAGCATGTTGGTATGTTGTATTCAAGGTGGACCACTTGAGGCGAACCTGTTGAATGAAAACTTGTCGGCTAAACATGTTAAGGAGAACCTGTTGAAGGTGAACCTATCAAGGTGAGTCTGTCGAAGGATAACCTATTGGTTTCCAAGGTGAACCTGTCGAAGGAGAACCTATCGATTGATGGTTGGATCATTCCTCCTTCCTTAAGAAAAAATGGTCTGCATTGTGTATTCATTCACATGAGGAAACTTGTTGGCAACTTCATTAGCAGAGTAACATTTTCGTTGCATGAGGAGTTGTCTAGCTTTAGCCACTTGAAACAAGGGAATGGGTTTCATCCTTATAAGGAGTATTGGTCATCCCATAATGATTTCACAAAAAAGAGGTTCTTGAACATCTGGGTGGATGTCTTTGGGTTCTACTGTCTACAAGTCGTTCTGCTCCAACAATGGTACATGGTATGGTTGAAGTAGATATATATTGAAAACTGGATGTAGGCTAAGGAATGCAGGAATGTCAAGCTTGTTACCCCTCCAAATGCATTCTGCACTTTGAGTGCTTAAAACACTATTTGCAGAAGCAGTGGAATGAGACAGCTGCAATATGAGTTGGCACTGTCACCCTTCTATCACATTAGAAGCCATAGGTGAAGGAAGTATTTTGACAAATGGTGTAAAGGTTGCAATGGATAAACAGTTAGGTTGAAATGCATCCAAGAAAGAAATAGAGCACACTTCTCTAAAGTGCCAAATCTGTCCCAATCAGGCCATGGTTTGAATGGCTATTTGCTGGTGATAAGGATCTGTAAGATAGTGTGAACCTTTCTTTGTGCTAGATGCTGTTTGTGCCAATCAAAAGCAGAGGTTCGATCTCATAATTGACATATGGATACAGCAGAAGTCGCGATCTTGATCTGGTTGAGTCAATGTTGGATCGAATGGTTGACGAGGGACCACAATACACGCATGCTTTCAACTCCCTATTTACTGCATGCCGTGCAGTGGATGAAACTGGAAGGGCTTTGCGGGTGTTAGCAAGAATGAGACATGCTAAAGTAAAGCCCAATATCAGATACGAGCTACGATTTGTGACATGGTTACAATTGCAAGGTTTCTTAATGTGACTCCCAGAGCTGGACCAGGTTTCTTTTTGGGCAGACCCCAGGTTGAATTCAAAGACATATTTGATGTGGATCACTTCATCACATCTCTCAGAGGAGAGGTTCAGATTGTCGAGGAGCTTCCTTCAAAGCCGAAGGTAAAGGTAGGAATGGGGTAGTCTTCACCATGCCTCCTGTGAGTTGGTCAAACATGTCCTATTACCTACATCAGATCATTCTCCTTATAAAAAATGCCCACGATTCTACATTTGAATAAGATAGATGCACGTCTGGAAAATAATGGCATGCCACTTCAACTTCAAAACCTACGCTGCTGTGTGAATTAAAACCCTCTGATTTTCACTTCAAAAAATTGGTGAATTGGGTAAAAAACTGGTGAATATGTTGCAACAGAATGGTCTTTTGGTGCCCCTGCGTTATGAAATGATTTTTTCTGGTTGTACTCATGGCCGTACTGGTGAAGAAGCTGAGGAACTCACAAAAATGAGGCGGTTGTTGTGAACTCTATTATCGACCAGATGCATAAAGTACAGGGATTTTCCAGCAGAGAATGTCAACTTTTTTTCAGTAAATCGAGGAGTGTTTCCTCCGGTGTGTATCGAGAGACCTCATAGAGAACACGTTGAATGTTGAAACAATTGTCCGAGTAAGAATTCAAGTGTTTGGGTGAGAACGAAGGATGAACCCAGCGATTAAGGTACCTTTGCCACCAGCATATCAAGGGTTCTCCATGGGTACACAACAAATCCTAAAAAGCATATGACAAAGTTTTAGTTGGATCGGAGAGGCTATGGGTCACACTCGCCATTTTAGATGGAACGCTGATCGGACGGGCTATTGCTGATGAATCCCTGGCAGCCGTGATAGAAATCACTTGTAAATGTCTTTTAAAAGAGCTTGGATCTCGTCCTTCAGTAGAAGATGCGCTTTCAAATTTGCAGTATGCAGGCCGGGTAATTACAACTGAAACACACCAAGTTTTGAGATCGAGCTCTGAATAAATCATGTTTCTGCTCGGAATATTCATCCACACAAAATATCACTCAGCACCGAGCCCGAAGGGAGGCAGAAGCAGCCGAATTAGGTATACTTGGCAGCCAGTCGCCGTCGTGGAGCAGTTCACACATTTTTCAGCCGACTGCTCGTTTTATTTATTATTTGAAAATCCTGATTTTTTCCACGTTTTCACTCTAGCTCGTTTGGATGGTGTCTTATGGCCACATAGAGTTTGGAGCAATGACTAACCAAACTCTAGCGGCCAAGCAATGTGTCGAGGAAACTCGTGGTGGGATCGGTTGCTTGCTGTATCTTATGATTTCGTGGGATCAATTTCATATTTGCGGCCTGCTGTATCGAAGGGCCATGATCTATGGGATCCACATGGCAGTAGAGATCCAGTTCGATTGATCCGGTTGCATGCTGTTCACCTACCTTTTGAGGTTTGGTGGATACATTTCATGGCTAGTGGTATAGCCTATGGGCTCGAACACTTAGTTTACTGGGATCCATTTTAATAAAGTGGTAGTTACACTTTAGTAAAGTATGGGTTCCTTTTAATAAAGTGTAGTTGGTCATCACGAATTTAGTGGATCTCCACCCACTTATTGTTTTGTTATTTCTTTTTTTTGCTTTTGGAGAGCCTTTTTGGGGCCTATAAGAGCATAGCTCTTCATTGTAAAAGGGATGGAAAGTTTTTGGGATGGGAGGATTTTTCCCCAGAGTTAATAAAGAAATTCATTGTTGAGATTTTTGGACATGTTGGTTATTTCAGTGGTAATCTTGTGTTTTCTTAAGTTGTAGACTAAGCCGGCATAGAAGGCTAACAATCTAGCACGTTGGGCAAGCATTTGCGGCTGCCAAGTTGCTTATCGCCGCCATGTTCTCGGAGGTCCAAGAGTAATGGAAAGTAGTTAGTTATACTACTATTCTCCTGGCCTCTGATTATGGAGCGGACCAGCCTGATCTCCCTTCTGCAAAACGCAAAGCCTTTCTGATTCCCCTTCTGACTCCATTCGCCCTTCTGATACTGGCACTGGCCTTTTCCTCGAGGACTGATCCTCCCTTCCCTTCCTACCCATCAATCCAACTTATTTTCCTTTCTGCTACCCAAGTTTCTCTAAGGCAGCCTCTTCAGATCACCCTGCCCTCCACTGCACCTGCCTTAGAGATCCAAACTTAGGGAAACCCCCCTAGAGCTGGAGAAGAGCCAGCCTGAAGCGAGGAGAGAGAAGGTGTGGTGACATTGGCCTCTCTCTCGAGAGGTTTTCGCTGGGCCAGCGCGCCCGTGTGCCAGTTTCGGGCGACAACATTTTGGCGCCGTTGCCGGGGACAAAGTCCAGTTCCCGGATTTTGAAGACTATGCTTGATTGACATCTGTGGGAGATTACGTTGCAGATTATTCCTCTCACATGGCGACTCCATGAAGGGACAGAGCCCTCGTCCTTTTACAGATTTGAAGATCCGATTGGGTGTAGAGGTGAGCACACTCATCAGAAGGCTTTCAAGCTCACCTTGGCGACTCCACAAGTTTGGTACGA
>LPNX010273440.1:180124-266128 GCA_001517045.1 Pseudotsuga menziesii
ACTTAAGGAAGAGATTCATGAAGAACAAACCATGGAAGATCTGGTTGAGGAAGCAGTACAAGAAACCTTGGTTGAAGACATTGCTGAAGAGATCCCTGATAGAGCTATAATAGAAGATGTGAAGCTGCCCCAAGCTTATGAACAGCCTCATGATGTAGATGAGAAGCTGCATCAGGTATATTTTGATACTAATAACATTTGTATTGCAGATATGTCTCATGAAAGTCTTATGGATAACAAAATCCAGTTTGACGAAGGCCTGCCCAATGCTTATCTAAGCCCTCTTCAGTGTTATATTGATGAAGCATGCACTCCAATGTGCTATGTGATTGGAGATTTGAAAGATGGCTTGTGTTTGCAGCATAAGCTTTTCTATGACAGCCATACTTTGATGGCATTTTCAGTTCAGATCTACAACATATTTGATGAGATCTTGTCTTGGGTGATGACCAAACACGAGGGAAGAGATCATATTATTGACAAAATGCTGGAATGGCTCCATTACTTGTATGCATACACTTGACAGTGCTTAGGTTCATGTTAAGTTAGGTAGGTAGGAAGAAAAATAAGCTCTTCCATGAGCATTTAAATTTTCAGTATATTCTTCTTTGATTGTGGAATAAAGTGTGGGATGTGAATGAAGCCATCCCATCACATTGTTCTTTCAGTTTGGTCTGCAGATACACAGAGAATCTGAGGTTCTCGCATGCTCTCTCTGAGAGCACGTGTCCCCCATGGAGCCAGATGTTACCCCTCCAAATGCATTCTGCACTTTGAGTGCTTAAAACACTATTTGCAGAAGCAGTGGAATGAGACAGCTGCAATATGAGTTGGCACTGTCACCCTTCTATCACATTAGAAGCCATAGGTGAAGGAAGTATTTTGAAAAATGGTGTAAACGTTGCAATGGATAAACAGTTAGGTTGAAATGCATCCAAGAAAGAAATAGAGCACACTTCTCTAAAGTGCCAAATCTGTCCCAATCAGGCCATGGTTTGAATGGCTATTTGCTGGTGATAAGGATCTGTAAGATAGTGTGAACCTTTCTTTGTGCTGGATGCTGTTTGTGCCAATCAAAAGCAGAGGTTCGATCTCATAATTGACATATGGATACAGCAGAAGTTGCGATCTTGATCTGGTTGAGTCAATGTTGGATCGAATGGTTGACGAGGGACCACAATACACGCATGCTTTCAACTCCCTATTTACTGCATGCCGTGCAGTGGATGAACCTGGAAGGGCTTTGTGGGTGTTAGCAAGAATGAGACATGCTAAAGTAAAGCCCAATATCAGATGCGAGCTGCGATTTGTGACATGGTTACAATTGCAAGGTTTCTTAATGTGACTCCCAGAGCTGGACCAGGTTTCTTTTTGGGCAGACCCCAGGTTGAATTCAAAGACATATTTGATGTGGATCACTTCATCACATCTCTCAGAGGAGAGGTTCAGATTGTCGAGGAGCTTCCTTCAAAGCCGAAGGTAAAGGTAGGAATGGGGTAGTCTTCACCATGCCTCCTGCGAGTTGGTCAAACATGTCCTATTACCTACATCAGATCATTCTCCTTATAAAAAATGCCCACGATTCTACATTTGAATAAGATAGATGCACGTCTAGAAAATAATGGCATGCCACTTCAACTTCAAAACGTACGCTACTGTGTGAATTAAAACCCTCTGATTTTCACTTCAAAAAATTGGTGAATTGGGTAAAAAACTGGTGAATATGTTGCAACAGAATGGTCTTTTGGTGCCCCTGCGTTATGAAATGATTTTTTCTGGTTGTACTCATGGCCGTACTGGTGAAGAAGCTGAGGAACTCACAAAATTGAGGCGGTTGTTGTGAACTCTATTATCGACCAGATGCATAAAGTACATGGATTTTCCAGCAGAGAATGTCAACTTTTTTTCAGTAAATCGAGGAGTGTTTCCTCCGGTGTGTATCGAGAGACCTCATAGAGAACACGTTGAATGTTGAAACAATTGTCCGAGTAAGAATTCAAGTGTTTGGGTGAGAACGAAGTATGAACCCAGCGATTAAGGTACCTTTTCCACCAGCATATCAAGGGTTCTCCATGGGTACACAACAAATCCTAAAAAGCATATGACAAAGTTTTATTTTGGATCGGAGAGGCTATGGGTCACACTCGCCATTTTAGATGGAACGCTGATCGGACGGGCTATTGTTGATGAATCCCTAGCAGCCGTGATAGAAATCACTTGTAAATGTCTTTTAAAAGAGCCTGGATCTCGTCCTTCAGTAGAAGATGCGCTTTGGAATTTGCAGTATGCAGGCCGGGTAATTACAACTGAAACACGCCAAGTTTTGAGATCGAGCTCTGAATAAATCATGTTTCTGCTCGGAATCTTCATCCACACCAAATATCACTCAGCACTGAGCCCGAAGGGAGGCAGAAGCAGCTGAATTAGGTATACTTGGCAGCCAGTCGCCGTCGTGGAGTAGTTCACACATTTTTCAGCCGACTGCTCGTTTTATTTATTATTTGAAAATCCTGATTTTTTCCACGTTTTCACTCTATCTCGTTTGGATGGTGTCTTATGGCCACGTAGAGTTTGGAGCAATGACTAACCAAACTCTAGCGGCCAAGCAATGTGTCGAGGAAACTCGTGGTGGGATCGGCTGCTTGCTGGATCTTATGATTTCGTGGGATCAATTTCATATTTGCGGCCTGCTGTATCGAAGGGCCACGATCTATGGGATCCACATGGCAGTAGAGATCCAGTTCGATTGATCCGGTTGCATGCTGTTCACCTACCTTTTGAGGTTTGGTGGATACATTTCATGGCTAGTGGTATAGCCTATGGGCTCGAACACTTAGTTTACTGGGATCCCTTTTAATAAAGTGGTAGTTACACTTTAGTAAAGTATGGGTTCCTTTTGATAAAGTGTAGTTGGTCATCACGCATTTAGTGGATCTCCACCCACTTATTGTTTTGTTATTTCTTTTTTTTTTCTTTTGGAGAGCCTTTTTGGGGCCTATAAGAGCATAGCTCTTCATTGTAAAAGGGATGGAAAGTTTTTGGGCTGGGAGGATTTTTCCCCAGAGTTAATAAAGAAATTCATTGTTGAGCTTTTTGGACATGTTGGGTATTTCAGTGGTAATCTTGTGTTTTCTTAAGTTGTAGACTAAGCCGGCATAGAAGTCTAACAATCTAGCACGTTGGGCAAGCATTTGCGGCTGCCAAGTTGCTTGTCGCCGCCATGTTCTCGGAGGTCTGGGAGTAATGGAAAGTAGTCAGTTATACTACTATTCTCCTGGCCTCTGATTATGGAGCGGACCAGCCTGATCTCCCTTCTGCAAAATGCAAATCTTTCTGATTCCCCTTCTGACTCCATTCGCCCTTCTGATAATGGCACTGGCCTTTTCCTCGAGGACTGATCCTCCCTTCCCTTCCTACCCATCAATCCAACTTATTTTCCTTTCTGCTACCCAAGTTTCTCTAAGGCAGCCTCTTCAGATCACCCTGCCCTCCACTGCACCTGCCTTAGAGATCCGAACTTAGGGAAACCCCCCTAGAGCTGGAGAAGAGCCAGCCTGAAGCGAGGAGAGAGAAGGTGTGGTGACATTGGCCTCTCTCTCGAGAGGTTGTCGCCGGGCTAGCGCGCCCGCGTGCCAGTTTCGGGCGACAACAAAGCTAAAAAAAAATTTCTCCAATATATTTAAGGATATTGTATGCACCATATCACAAAGGTTTCATCTTTCTATATGGACCAATGAAGCACTTCTTCTTTAGATGTAACCATACCTAATCCCCAATTTGGAATGAATGAGGAATACGATGCTTGTCGTGTTGGGCCTTATATTTTACATTTTCATGTTGCAAGATTTCCTGTGCTTGCTTCTAAATGTTGTAGATTTGATCTCCGAACTACAATGCTTTCTCCACTTCTCGTCCTTTAAAGTTGGTATCGTTCGACTGTGTCGAGGAACTGATTAAGTCAATAGGTCCTGAGCTTTGAAATCTGTAATATATCTCAAATGGACTCTTTCTCACAAATATGTGTTGAGCACGATTGTAATTGTGCTATATGTATGGAAGAATTTCATCCGATGTTCGATGATGCTTATGGTTGTACATGTGAATAAACTGTACAACTAAGTGATTTACAACTTCCATCTGTCTGTCTATATGTGGACAGAAGGCTGTCGATAAAGAAAGTCTCGTGTTGAGCTATTTCTAGAGAGTTTTCCAAAAGGTGTTGGAAAATATAGCATCTCTGTTAGAAATAATGGTCATCGAGAGGCCATAGTGTTTCCACACATGTTCAAAGAAGAGTTGAGCAGCATGTTGTGCTATCGTAGTCTTCTTGCATGATATGAGTATAGCCATATTGTAAAATATGTCGACTACTACTAATATCGCGTCATGCTAATGTTTGGTAGTAGGATATCTCATTAAGTAGTCCATAGAAATAGATTCCCATGGTTGACTAGGAACTAGAAGGGGCATGTATGGTCCTTGTCACTGATTTGGTGGTTTAGCAATGGAACAAACCACACATGATGGAATGTACTTGTTGACGTCATATTTAAGTGAACGATAGTAAAACTACTTTTGGAGGATAAAAAGTGTTTTTGCGACTCCAAAATTTCCTGCATTCTTGCTATAGTGCATGTCCCAAATGATCTTTTTTAGTGCTCATCGGTCGGTACACAAAGTTGTCCAAGCTTGTATAGCAAGGTGTCTTTCAGAAAGTAGTCAGAAGTCGAAAACTTTTCGGTCTGAAGTTGTCGATAGATTATAGAAAAAAAAAGTCTACTGAATATAATTGCAGACAAGTAGTGGTGTCATAAACTTGCATACTCATCACTATAGACAATAGAGTAATGGGTGGTCTATTAATACAATCAGTTGCGGCATTGGATTTTCCTTTCTGATACTTATTACCAACCGAAATTCATGCAGGGAATTAATCCACTTGAGTTGTCGAGTTGTCTGTAGTTTCGACTGAGTCGGAGTGAACTAGTAGCTGACAGGTTCTAATTTGACAAGTTCACCTTGACATGTTCATCTAACAAGTTCACATTCAATAGGTCCACCTTGAATACAACATACCAACATGCTCTGCAATGGTTGAACTTCTGGACCATTATAACTTAGAGGGTAGTCACCTAAGAGTCTTAGCATCCTATATAAGTATCTACATCGTGTAATATTATGTTCGAATTCTTGTATATTGTTTGTGTATATTTCTTGTCGACCTAGTGTGTTTCCTACTTTGTTCATTCTTCTTATATGCTTCCACCATAACATTGCTCAACTCATTCAGCCGACTATTGTCCCCAGCATGCACCTGGGCATGACCTTGATTATGGAGAGGCACTTGTTCTTGAAGATCAAGTGGAGCTATCTGTGGTGGTTGTTCATCCCTAAGTACGTGCTGAGGTATGTTCTTTGTTTGATCCACTGGTGCTTTAGGTACTTGTGCTTGTTTGGAAACAAGTCGATTTCTCTATTTCTTAGGCTAAGGTTCAGCCTTTTGTACCTATGTCTACTGTTGAGAACTAAGCATGACTAGACCTTAATTAAATTCTTCCCCTACCTGTAGAGCTTCTATCTCTTGTGCAAAGTGAGTGCTCCCAGGGGATTCTATGATAAATTTTCCCTTGTGTTTGGACTGGGATGCTGAGGAGGATGAAGAAGATGTTGCTACCTGTTGTCTTTCTTCCCTTTCCATATTTTCTCTACAGACCTTTTCTTCTGCACCAAGTCTCAACTTCTGAATTGGAGGGTAGTCTGTTTCTGATCTTTTTATTCTTAAAAACATGGGCATGTACCTCTCGATTGGTGATTTTTTATAGTGCTTCATGAAAATCGACAGCTTCCCTATACATAGAGTCATATGGCAGGTCCTCATGTGTATAATGAAACTTAGCCCCCTCTTGAGAAAAAATGCTAGCCAGATAAGCCTTAGGGTCATTTATTCTTTTAGGATCTTCTCCGAGGTTCATAGTTGTGATCTCCTTACCAAGCACATCTTCATGGGTAGAAGTCTATTGGACCAAAGAATCCAAAGTCAACAGGAACTTAGGCCAACCCTTCCTTTCATGCTTAGCCAATTTTGGGTGGGTGCCATCGATGACCGTATGAAATGAAAACTCTTGCAAAACCATGCGTTCTGGAACAATTCCGGGAAATAAATGAACCATGTTGCTGCCCAAAATCCTGAAATAGGAGAAATGTTACCCTACATACCAATCCCCATGTAAAGTAATCAAGTACTTGGCTCTTTGCAAAAACACTGGAGCGTCATGCTGTAAAACATTCTTGTACATAGATCCCAAGAAAAGATCACAAATATCATATACCCGAGGAATAAAACTATCCTCCTACATGTCAGAACAATAAATATGGACATGCGAGGAATTCTTCTTCCAATTCCAACCTAAGGAGAGAAATGCAGAGGTTGCGCAAAAAAATCCATTACATATGACATGTGGGTGCATCCATGGAGGTGGGTAACAATTTTTGGCAACGGATTTTTGGTGAAATGTAAAAAGAACACCCACGGTCGAGGTTTTAATACCTCGATAAAGGGTTTAACAAGCGCTCGATCGAGGTTATTTTAAACCCTCGATCGAGATCTTGTTAAACCCTCGATCGAGGTTTTGATACCTCGATCGCGGGTTTACCAAGAGATTGATTAAGGGTTTAGCTAACCCTCAATCGAGGTAGTGACCTCGATCGAGCTATAGACCTCGATTGAGCTTCATACCTCAATCGAGCTTCATACCTCGATCAAGCTTCATACCTCGATCGAGCTTCGTGTTTTAAAAAAATTATAAAAAGGGTCGTGTGCACCTGTGGCCATAATCCATTTTTCCACAAAAATCCCTCAATCGAGCACATACCTTGACCGAGCGTTCGTGTCCCCGAACACATTGCCTGTGCAGCCGCACCCTCGGAGACCTCGACCAACTGACCACGCAAACCATGCCCCCTTTCACCTGATTGTTGGAGGAGAGAGGTAACCCTCAATGCTTGTTTTTTGAAATAGAAATGGAATTTTAATTTTTTAATTAAGTTTTAAAATGTTAGGTTAAAAGTGAAAAAAATCATTATTATAGATGTTTTTAGGTTTTTATTTTTTGCCTAGTATGTTTGGAATGTGTGCCGACAAGCAGAAATGCTGCTGGTAGCGTTTAAAATATTTATAAAATTGAAATTTGTTTTTTATTTAATATTTAATTTTTGTTTTATATATATTTTGTAAACCGGTAACGTTTATGCTGGCAGTTTAACTTTTAAATGAGAGCCTGACAAGCAGAAATGTCACCTGAATTTTTTCAATCCTCCGAGAATACACAGAGGATTGAAAAAAAATCCAAACCCTAGACGCGAGACAATCATGAACCTTAAACAAAAGTAGGCATTTATCTAAACAACGCCTATATTTTGTTTTAAATATTTTGATCATATATATTCAAATATATATATTTATTTATTTATTTTAATAATATATATTTTAAATATATATATTTTGACATTTTTTTATTTTAGTTTATTGAAAAATGTACTTACGTATTTTAGTTTTTTTTGAAACTCAAACAAAAGCATGGATTCTTTTTCTAAGGAAAGAAACACACACACACACACATATAAATTATATATATTTTAACATATTTTGATCTTAATTTATTGAAAAATGTACTTATGTATTTTAGTTTTTTTTTAAGCTCAAACAAAAGAGTGGATTTTATTCTATTTTTTCTAAGGAAAGAAACATTTATAAATAAGTGTGTAAATTTGAAAAAAAAATCAAATTAAAAATTTAATAGAATTTTATTATTTAAATTTTTTTAAATAATATCAAATTAAAAAATTAATAGAAATCCATAATTTAAGATAAAATTATATTTTTAATATTTTGTAGAAAAAATATATAGATTTATATTCAACATTTTGAAAATTATAAATTATAAATTTAGAATATTTTAAAATAATAGTAAATATATTACTAATAAAATATATAAATTTATACATTAAATTATGGAAAGCTTGAATTGTAATTTAATTTTTTAAAAATGGATGATAATTTTTACATAATTATAATTTTAAAAATTAGTTTAAAATTATAAATATCTATAGGAATTAGTTTAAAATCCAAAGTATTTTTAACTCATTTCCACCTCATCGAAAACTCACAAAGCATTCCCTATAACCCAGAAAACCTTTAGTGACTAGAATTCAACTCGTATTTTAGGAAGATTCACCCAAATAAGTACCACATGTTCATAATCTCAAATTAAACAAGAAATAAAGGAGTACTCAACATTATGAAAATAAATCATAACCTCGATCACACCACATATTCGATAGTCTTCTTCACACCACCTTCAAAGCAAAAACAAAAAACTCGTCAATCCATTTTGTTTTGTAAACTTTTTGGTGGTTTTTTGAGTAAGAGTTTTTTGCTGGTATCCATATATGGAGTTATTTGTACATTGAGTTATTTACAAAAAATCATTTACTATGCCTTATTTCATGTAGATGCATCTCTACAGTGGGGATCTTCGGTTCGCCAAAGGCAGAGCACTGGAAGATCTATGGCCATTCCTTGCCTCGGAGGTCGATGGAGGACTCATAAGTATACAATTGTGCATGATGTACTCTTTGTTGTTAGTTACATCAAATTAAATTTTTTCACATGTGTATATTTAATCTAAAACTTGTATGTCTCTATTTTCATAGGTTCTCCTGGGCGTTCTATGCCGACATACGCTCTTGCTGGGAAGATGAGGGGTAGCCACTCTGGAAGACGCTCTATGCATGTGAGTAATGGGGATTAGGAGTGTCGGTGGAGAGGTTCCCCACGAGATAGGTACATTAGATGCATATATATATATATATATATATATATATATATATATATATATATATATGTATTTCAGTTATCAATACCTTTAATTTATGTTTTCATCTAACATTAAATGTTATCAGTACTAACATTTGTGTTTTCATCTAATTTTTAGATGATCATGGCGTTGACCCTCCCGAAGAAGTACCATGGGAGGATGATATGACATGTATCATGCTACAAGACATTACCATGTAGCATGCATGTTTGCAGGAAAACATCAAGAACATTCCTAAGAGCTCTCCCTCATCACGTTCGATGGAGATGATGTTAGAGGTAGTAGACAATCTATTGAAGGTCTACAAGTCCATTGGACCATTGAGTTCTCTTTGGGACTTTGCATGTTAGAGAATAAGGGCTACTGTGAAGGGTCCTGATGACTGGGCCACAGTGAGAGATGCAACAACTGGTCATGATGTGAAGGGAGCATTATTTGATATCCCTCCTGACCATGCCTCTGGTCAAGTGCTTAGACTTAAGGAGTTTAAGCTAGAGGTTGCAGCACCTTATGTATATGGCAGGTTCATTGGAGCATGGGGCATGTTTCCCCACCATGACCAGGTCCCACTATACTTTGCAAAACATATCTATGCATAGTTTGTCCTTGATATGCACCCAGATTACACTAGCACACCATCGAGCTTATATGGTGCTAGTGGGGGATGCAGTCATACGCATCCTAGGGCTAGGAGATACCCTACAACTCAGCCAGAGCAAGAGCCATTGGTATTTTAGCCTTCCAGGACCATTCTTAGGGTCAATGATGTAGCTACGTCATCTTAGCTAGTGACTGAGGATCATGGTGCATTGGCAAAGGCGACACTCATGAGAATGCATTATGGCATGATGGTTGTGCAGGAAGAGAGATGCAGAGCACCCACTACACCTGCAGAGCCTGAGTTACAGTGGATGGACGATGATGTTATGAACCTTCTTGATCATGATTCAATGTTGCAGTATGCTATCATGGTGTGTGATGCATATTTTAGACTGCATCGAAGATGCAGGCCTCGACCGATGGGATAGGTATATCTTTATTGTCATCATTTGATTGTCATGATTTAATTTATATGATTGTCAGGTATATATAATTTTTAACTAATACTTTGATTTGTGTTATACCTCCATGGAGGAGTCCGATTTCATGGAGGTCATGTTTGGCAGTGATGCATCTGTTCAAGGTCCCATTACAGTTCCATCCACCCATGTCGATGAGGTATCTATTAATTGTCATCCTAAATTTGAATTTCTAAATTCAAGTCAATTGTTGAACACACAATATTTTGGTTTGTTCCAACTTTCCTCATTTATCTTTCTCATATTGTAAAGGATAGAGGCAAGGGCATTGCACATGATTCTACATAGCCTCGCTCGAGTCCTGCTCATGACACGCCAATCGATGAGGTACTAGTTATCACCTGTTCGAATTGTTTGAATATTTATGTTTAGATTATAATTTACATTTTCAAATTGTAATTCTCAAGTTCAAATTGTAATTCATTAATATAACTATTTTCATGTCATGGAAACAAACACAGACATGGGTAGCTACAGATGGAGGCGTTGAAGCTGCCGTGATGTTTACAGATGAGTGGGTTGCCACTCATCGACCGGGTCTCGATGAAGGATTGTCTCAATAGATACCCAGCCTCCCAGGCCTGACACTCAACTCGAGTGAGGTTAGTTCATAGATCTGTGTTTCATATATATATTTACTTTTTTCTCACATTCTGTACATGTAATTTAAATATGTGTTATGTAACTCACTTGTAGATTTCACGGTTTTAACTTTTGCAGTTCTCAAACCTAGGCAATTTTCTATTTGATGTGCATGTTCAAGAACAAGGGCATAGTGCAAATGGCGGTAGTTTCCATGATGGTCGATTTCTCGATAAATGGTGTAGGATTGATTTCTAGACTGTTATTTGTGGACGCTATTATTTTGCACTTTATTATTGTGTAGACTATTATTTGTGGACTTTATGATTATCGATATATATATATATATATGTGTGTGTGTGTGTGTGTGTGTGTGTGTGTGTGTGTGTGTGTGTGTGTGTGTGTGTGTGTGTGTGTGGAATTTTTTTTGAACATGATGGTTTGTTAAATGTTTTAATTATTTGCATTTATAGTTTAAAGTTATTTATGTTTTACAATCTTAATGTTATTTTTATAATTTTTTAACAATCTTACAAAATTGTACAATTTTCCAATTTAATAAATTACAAGTTTACAAAATTTACAAAGTTTACAAAGTTTACAAGTTTGCATGTTTGCAAAATTGTCAATCGAACACAACTTACAATTTTTAACATAGCTTACAATTATAATGTTACAAAATTTACAACTTTACAATATAAGATCTACTAGGTGCAAATTACAACTGCAATGTAAAATTTGATTTCATATTTCAGAAGAAATTTAGATTTGCTATGTTTTTCAAAAGCATGGAAACTATGTCAATGTATCAACTTATATGTCATGGCATATAAGTTTCATTCATCTGGCCAATGGGTTATAGGAATGCACATCTCCATAATATGATAATGGTCAACTACTAACATCTTCCATCTCTTTGGTTCACCCCTATTCACTTTGATTTCAATGATATGTATCCGAGATTCCACCACCAAATGACTATACTGACAAGATCTATATTCAGGCATGAAATCTCTATAAATAATATAGTCACCTTGTCTTCTCACTTTTTCAAAAAAGTGGCCCATCACAAATAGGTCACCAACTTGGTACGTGAACTCTCCATTGACATAGGGCCACACAAACCTACTTTTGATTTGTGTACACCACATCAAAAATTATGCCACATGCTCAACATTTCCCGATGGTGCAATTACAACAAATACATCACCTGCATCAATATTTTCAAATATTAAACAATATGTGTGTGTGTGTGTGTGTGTGTGTGTGTGTGTGTGTGTGTAAAGGACTAGAGACTTAAACATTCAATCAAGTATCATGTACCTTTATTAACCAAATTAGAAACCCGATCATGATCTAGTGAAACCACTGCCTTGTCATTGTGCATCTCTTGCCACGTCGGAATCATATGTGGCCCCTTTGGATTAAGAGGGGCATATTTCCATTGTTTGACATATGCATCGTTCACGCAATGATAAACCCCCATTCCATTGGCGTCAATGCAGAACTCACAGAAGCATGCATACTTCCTCGTTTCAATGGAAAATATGTCGCCCATCTCTGTACTACAAATTGAATGTAGTTCTCTCGTACCATGTATGGTCTTGCAATACCATGGCATGGATCTATTCACATCGCTAGGGGAAACATCCCAAAAAAACCTGCATTGAATAACAAAAATCACACACACACACACACAGACACACACACATATAATAGAAACACATTTATTAAATTCCAATTAAGTTGTTGGTTTTTCCTACATGCGCACCAACCTTGCTTGTTCGTGACCTTGGTGACCCAAATTTTGTGTGCACCAATCAACTACTTCTGCTGAGCACTTGAGTCGAGATGCACTATGACTCATTTGGTACCTCTAAAGTGCTTGTTTCATGCATGCACCTATGCCATCATGTTCACCCTTTCCGTGCCCTGTTTCAAAAAAGCTCCAGGTGTGTCGAATTCTCATCTCTTTGTGAAGGTGACTAAATCAATAAAATGAGCATGCCGATTTGAATTGCCCCACACACCCATCTGACCAAATCCAGTGTTATGTAAATGACACCCCATTATTTTTGAATGAATCATAAATCAACCCAAAGCAGTGTTGAACAAACAATGTGTCATGCTCACGATCATCACTGACATAAAAATGATATTCCTTGATCACATCGTTTGACTAAGGAGTGTTATCCCTACCATCAATGCTCGCTTGAGCATGTCTATACAATACATGTACAAAGATGGAAACCTGGTCAGAGCGATAATACTCACTTTGCATCTCTCTCTGAGGAGCAAATGTGTAATTCTCGACAAATTCTACCACCGATAGGATTGTCCCTGGCTCAAAAACCTCACGAGAATGCTTACATTCTAAATCTTACCAGCTAGACCTGTGGGAGTGTTTAATGTATTTGCAAATTTGACTTTGAAACTTTTCCATGAAGTCTGAAATAGGAATATCATCCTCGATCAAGTCAATCCTCTTAGATGGAACATCTGAAGAAGATGCTCGATTCATGGAGACATACTCATATCTCTTCCACTTAACTCTGATACCTGACAATCCAGGGTGTGTTGGATCGATAGGAAAATTCCTATGGAACAATGCCAAATCACCACATTCATGTCATCTTCTCCCACCTACACACCTTTTATTGAAAAATTTTCAGGAATCCTATTGCATAGTATCATAAAAATAAAATCCCGCACTGTGTGAGGAGCTAGTCCACCATCCCAATGTTTTTTGCAAAAATCCACAAATGTGTCGTAGTATAACTGGAATTCAATATGGTATTGACAACAACAAGTGTCCTGAATTGTATTTGGCCTAATATACCATGGTTTCAACTTACTAAACATGGTAAATGAGATCTGGACACCGGGATTTGATTCTTTGAATTCCTTGAACAAAGCAACTCCCGTCATCTCCATAACATGCTTCCAATTCTTGAAACATGGAGCAGCTTTGACATTGTTGCGATCATTTGGTTTCTTGAGGTTCTTCATGCCACAATAGCAGTTGTAATTTTCCTACGAGTAGCACTGATATCAGTTTTTCTTGACTTTCCAAATGCAGATAGGGCAGTTGTTACATTTTTTTTTACATTCTCACATGCATTTTTATTTTTAACATCCTTAAAACCCAGCAACTTTGTGGCACGTTTCAATTTTTTATGTTTTATCAATCCATGTAGGATTTGAGCTTGTGTAATCACTGATTGTTGTTCAAAGAAAAACTTGATTATGTTACTAACATGCTCTTTCATTGTCTGATCAGGGGTCGGGTTCCCGAACTCTTCTTGAGTGGCATCATCCAACCCTCTAAAACAATTAGTAGTCATTCAAATGTCATTGAAGCTCCCAATTACTCTTGATAAATCAGAGGGTACACGATCTTGTGATGGCTAGCCAGGATCTAGCAATAAACAAATACAAACTCAAAAATAAATTTACAAGCTCAAGAATAAATACAAATAAATGCAAGCTCAAGAATAAAATTTTATTTTACTTATCATATTGCCATTGTTAGTTAAAAAATTAGCGAATAAATTATACAAGATTGAATAACATTTTATTTTAAGTTTATCATATTTTCATTGTTTGTTAACAGATTAACAAATAAATGAAAACAATGGTGGCTATAGTAGTAACTGGAGATGAATATGGACCTCGGTTTAAATCAGCTTCCTAATGGTTAAAAGGTAGTCACTTGGCCACCAAGGCTGTCTCAGGATTGAGTATTGGGGCAGTACCCCTCACTTCATGGCACAGGTAAAAATGCTAAATGCTTGGCCACAAAATACACCTCTTTGGTTTTCCTCATAGGTGGGAATCTAGTCAATCCGGTAGGGGTCGTTTCCCTTTTCGCTTGGCAGGTCCTCTCATTGGCCAGCTACTTCAGGGTTCTTGTGGTACTCTTCATAATGAGTTTTAGGGCAAATCCCAAGTACTTCCCACAACTGTTGCAGATGAGACTTATGTCCCAATCCGGATGTATTAAGTAAATTAGGTTATTAAGCATGATTCCTAGTCATTTGTACAAGATTGCAATGTAATGTAATTGTAATTGTAATTGTAATGTGATTGTAATTGTAATTGTAATGTAATTATCATCATTATCATATACTAGAATACAATTATGTTCAATTTTATATTAATACCCTTGATTCACTTGGTTGATGTTACAGTATCATAGGTCTATTTGGTTCCAACTAGGATGTTGAAATCTTATCAGTTTATACAATTAGAATCATTTTTTCTTATATATTTTTTAGAATGCACCCAATATCTACTTTGAGAGTTAAAGTATTTGAGCATGCCTTACAAAAACAAACAATGAACAAATTGTATGTGGCAGAATGAGGGCATATATTGTTGTTGAAGACTTCATAGAAGGGATTCCTAGTGCCATCCAACTTTTCTTCCATATACATAAACCATCTACTTGTATAAATTAGGCCAAATATGTCCCAAGCAAACCCACACCAACTCAAAATAGTGTTCTAAATTTTTCCTTGCTTGAACTTGTAGGTCTTAATCAATGACGACCTCTTATATCTTAATCTGTCCTATTTTTAAATGCTTACCGTAGATACAAAATTTCATAATTAATAAGGTGTCCATATTGAATTATCCTTTGTTATATTTCCTTCCTCTTCTTATTGTCTCCTTGATATAAAGCATACAGTTTTGAAAAGAATGACCTTAGGAATTAGTCCTACACATTGAACATGAAGGAAGGAGAATATGTTACTAAATTTATGATGCACATTCAAGACGTGGAAGGATAAATTGGTTGTTATTAGATTCAATATGGAGGGAAATTACATTTTCGGACTAATGATCAACATATTGACAAGTGTTTCAATATTCTTCTACTAGAGTTAATATGTTACATAAGGAAATTGATTTTTGTTTAGATTAAATAGGCAATATCTTATTGACATGGTCTATGCGTTTCTTTGAGAACATTGTTAAATCATCCATGCATATTAATGTGCTTCTATGAGATTGTATTGTGAAGTAGAATCCAATAGATAATCAACCTTGGTCTTCATGATATGGATGTTGATATGGAAGAGTTGTGTCATCTCCTTCTTTTCCTTATGATGAAGGCTACTTAGATTCACCTCCTTTTGCACTGGAGTACAACAAATACTCGTATATACATGTCGAATATTATATCTACCTCTTTGCTTTAATATGTTATGTAATGTAATTTGTAAAATTGTAATTTGAACACTACGAAAATGTTCATATACATGTGAATATGAAATTAAAATTGTACACGTTTAAAATTAAAATTGTAATTGTTTAATGTAATTAGAGATCATCATTATTATTTAATGTAACATGCAAAATTGTAATTTGAACACTATGAAAATGTTCATAAACATGAATATGAAATTAAATCAATATTAAAATTGTAATGTAATGTAATGTAATGATGTAATTACTGTAATGTAATGTAGCCGTAAATGTAATGTAATAATTTAATGACTGTAATTTAATGTAATTGTAAAATTGTAATTGTGATTGTAATTTTAATGTGATCTTGTAATTGTAATTGTAATGTAATTATCATCATTATCATAGTGTAATGTAAAATTGTAATTTGAACACTATGAAAATGTTCATATACATGAATATGAAATTAAAATTGAATATTAAAATCGATGATGACCAGTGCAATCAACTCCCATTGAGAACAATCTTTGTAATTTTTTACATAAAAATTATATATATGTGAGTCTATATTATGCAATATGAAATTATATGAATATGTAAATTTACTAAATTATACAATTTAATTACAAATATAAATACATATATATTCATACATGCACATACAATGTACATATAACATTATGAATTAATTACAAAATTACAATTACAGAATTATAATAAATTCTAAACTTGATTTAACATATGTACATGTATATATATATAAATTATGAACTAGAGTTCACTATGAAATTAAATATATGAATATGCAATTTATAAAATTATATGAATATGAAATTACACAATTTACATACAATTATGAATACATATATATGAATTCAAACATGCACATACAATTTATATAAGTTTATGAATTATTTACAAAATTATATTTACATTCTAAACAATTTAACACACACACACACACACACACACATATAAATTATGAACTAGAACACTATGAAATTATATGAAAATATGTGAACTATATCACTAGGAAAAAAATTTATAGTTATGAATATGAAATTGCATAACTTTTAAATTAAATACCAATATTGTTAGCAATGGCATTTGATTCTCCCATCATAGCTTGATTTGCAACTTCTTCTCCTCTCAAGTTTGCTCTTTTTTTCCTCTTTCTTTCTCTATCTTTCTCTCTTATTTCTTCGGTGTTTATTTGATTCCTACTAGATAATTTACTTCAACGCTTTTTTCTTCCCATTGTGATCAAGATCAACAATCCAAATTCACACCTACAACAATATGTAAACACAATACACAATACACAATGCTAAATTTGCATTAAAACACAAGCATTGTTTCAACTTGGTTAGCCAATTGTGAATGATAAAATTAGAAAGATCTTTATGTCTTATGTTTATATAGAATTTATTTAGGAATTCGAGTGGGAAATGGTGTTAGGAAGGTAGTTGAAATGACATTAATGCCATCAATGCTTAACTTCATTCCTGACCACTTTTGTAAGATTTTTTAACAAAAACTAGACCTCGATCAAGCTATTTATAATTTTCTCAATCGAGGGTTTAACAAACCCTCGATCAAGCTTTGTTTAAAACCTCGATCGAGGGCCTGAAAAATAGAAATTCAGCCCTCTTACAGGAAAATCAATGTTTCTTTGTGTCTTCTAGGGGTGTAAACGCTACCATTCATGGCACACAACTAATCGGAGTTCATACCGATAGATTTATCACCGAATCTTCTATCCATTGAGGTATCATGCATGAATTTTAACATTCATATGGTTTTTTTTAAATTAGTTCTAAAACTTACACTTTGAAAACCTGAAAACAACTTCGAAGCATCTCAAAGAAAAATCCGTAGGGTAAAAAATACACATCCAAAAATTTTGAAAAAATACACAGCCCACACATCAACGCGTCGTCTTCAAAAGGGTATTTTTGGTTTTTCAATTTTTTAAAACAGTGAAAAAAAATATGGGATGGACACACATGTGTATAAAATGATGCTGAAATCAAATGTGGTCACTTTTGAAAAATAATAAATAATTGTATATTACGAAATAAACTAACAAAAAAAATGTAGACCATAATACATTTTGTGTAGATCATTCTCGTATATATATTTCTTTTAAATTATTAATGTAAGATTGAATTATTGGGGATGGACATGAGCCACTTATTAACTTCTTCAATTTTTAAAGGTTACACAGTTCATTAAATGAAATTTTTCACAAATTAAATGACATCGGAATATTTTTTTTTAAATATCGTTGGGAAGGAAACATAATATTCTACAATTTGTTTTTTTACTGCAAGTCAAAATTCAGATGCAATATATGTGTTTCGAGGGCTTCTATCTAGCACATGAGTAAAAAATCAGGTTTTCATCGCCAAATTTGGCCAAAAAGTGTTACCCACCTTCATGGAATCACCCATGTAAAATTGGGTTTTTTTGTTTTCCTTCATATCCTTTTGATATTTATCAATTTATTTCTGCAAGTTTATAGACAAAATCTGAGCCCAATTGAAAGAATCGCTTGTAAGAAGAATGTGGTGAGCTATCGAAATCCATTCGGATTTGAATAACGTGCAATTTTCCTCACCATACAACCAACAAAATGTGGGTGCAAGCAGTGAATATGGTTCCCTAAACCATGAAATAGGGTAAACATTACCTGGTCGAGGGTTAAATAGAGTTGGATTCTCCATCCATGATTTCACCACTTCTTCATAATCAAAATGGGAGGTTGTTTCATCGAGGAATTTATGGCTTGGGATTTGTTTTGGGGGTCCAAGTGCACAAGCCTTGGAAAAAGTATCAAGAATCAATTTCGCCATAAAAGTCCCAATATGGTCATTGAAAACACGGTCCTTAGGGTTATCATGGTCAAGTTCCCACTTCACTGGGTCTGTATAGGGAATAAATGGTGGTCTAGTGGCAATAAGATGGAGCTACGAGATCCAAATTTTGATATAAGCCAGTTGGTCATGAGGAACAGTCGAGAAGTCATCGTTATCAAATATAGATTATATCCTTGACCAATCCAAATGTAGGTTTTCAGAAATACACCCAGTAGTGTCCATGAAAATTTTGGCATTTGGGTCTTTATAACTTTTCTCTTGTAGAGTTGTCTTTTATCTTGTGTTTCTAGGTGCAGGAGACACCATTTCTGCTCGAAATTTGGAAACAATGGTCAATACTTACTACACTGTAAAAAATTAATAGGAAAAATGGTCATGAAGAGTTAAGTTACCGGTAGAAATATTTGAAAACTACTGAAAATGCAAGGTTGAGAGAGAGAAAAGCACAGTAAAAATCTCTAGGGACAGTAAAAACGCAGGTAAAATTGGTAAAAGCCCATAAATTTCAATATATTATATAACCAAAATCCCAACGGCAACAAATTGAGACCGTAGATCTAGAAAAAATAAACTGATGAGATGAAGGCGTGCAACTGAAAATTTCGGAAGTAACAAAAATTGAACAAGTTTGGATTTGGTGTTTCTTCCTTCCACATTCTACATAGCGGAAACAGGAAGTCAAAAGAATTTTATTTGAACTCAAAACTTATCAAATTTCCTCATTCCGCATTCCACACAACGAAAAATGAAAAGCTATAAGAAATTTATTTGAAAACATAAAATTTTGTGGTTCTGAATTCTGCATTCTGCATAGGAGGAAAGAGGAAGAAAACAAGAAAATGTGAAAAAGTACTGAAGTTTTGATTCCCACATTGCACATAGGCAGAAAGTAGAAGTCAAAAGAATAAGAAAACAAAAATTCGACATGAAATTTTCTGGCTTTCGCATTCCGCACCGCAGAAAGAAGAAGTCGAAAAGCATGGAATGTTTTATTGTGAACTTGTAAGTTCTAATTTCCGCATTCCACATAGCGGAAAGGGAAATTAAAAAGGTTACCATTTTATTAATGAATAAATTATAATTCCTCACCCTGCATAGAAGGAAGGAGGAAGTCAGGAAAATATTTCCCCGATGAATTGAAAAAAATGGATCCCCGCACTACACACTATGGAAAGCGAACTGCGGAAGATGGAAGCGCCCAAAATGATACTTAGAAAATAAAAGGTGCTTCTGAAACCAATAAAATACCAAAAAAAAAAGACCAACAAGGAAATTTTATTAAGTGAAAACATCATACTCATAGCTTGATAGTTCCCATTAAGGAAATCGTGGTTTGGAAAACTAGTTAAAATTTTTTAATGGGGGCTCCCATTTTGATGAATCAAAATGGGATCTATTGTAACTAGAAACAAATGGCGACTTAGTGGGAGAAGCAATTATATCTATATGCTTCTACATGAAATTCAAAAGAAAATATGTCAGTATAAAGATATTGAACTCGTAATCAAACAATAAACTCAATGAGAAACAACCAGATTAGTAGAGAAAAATGTACAATTGATATATTCCAAATCCAAAATCATTGATAATGATACTCAACAAATGAAAAAGCAAAAAAACTATTGAAATACTCTTACAAACAAATTCTAGAGATGGGGCAGTCGTAGGTAAGCTTCTGATTGAAACCCTGAATATATGTCATGATATTCTAACCATTAGTCACTTTGATCACAGGTTTTATTCTGGATATTTACAATGAATCTTCTTTCCTTTCTGATTTTTTTTTTTTGAAAAAAAGAAAGAAAACAACTTGATTGTATCAAGACCAATTCCCTGGTAGGGAACAATGCCACACATAGGTATTACCTGAAAACTGAACAATCGAGCTCCTTGTCTTCTGGTTTTTACACCAAAATAATTACTATGGCCTGGTAACCACCTATTAGTAATTTCAGTCCAATTAAGATCCATGAACATGGTCAGGCCGTCTTGTAATAAGACCTTTTGTCCTTGAACACAACAAGCTAAATCTTTAATAATTAGAAAAAGAACTTATAATACAAACTTCAAGCCATTACCTTAGATTGGGAACCAACTGATGGCAATGTCATTTGCTGAGCATGTCTATGAACATGATAGGATGGATTGTGATAAGACCCCCTATCTCATAGCTTACACTTATTGAGATAATTTTTTATTTATTACAAGGTGACCAAGGTAAGGCCAGAAGAGACCAAAGGTTAGAGAAACCAACAATCACTAGAACATCAGGAAGGAACATACAAGTACTCTTATAAAATCAGTCACCATCATGAGGATAGATAAAGATAATGATCATTAGAAATGTGGATTCAAAATAAAAATGGCCAATATAGATCATGGATTTATTTCCCATAAATATATTGATCTGAGCATGATCCAAAGCAAAAATTGAAGACATATACAAATTAAAATTCTTAGAAAAATATTCTAGGTATATACCACTCTACCAATAGCCACTAGATAATGCAAGAAAACAATGTTTTGCAAAGAAAATAAAATAAAACAATCAAAGAAAACAAAAGAAAATGAAACCAATGAAAAATGACCAAACCAATCAAAACCACACATTATGTACATGTAAGTGAAACTTACCTCAAGAAAAGTATTTCTTGAGGAGATGGACATTTGTTGGAAAGGTTTTAGTAAGGAATTCAAACATTTGCAAGTAGACAGTACCACAGCCTAGCTTTTCTATAACAATGAATGAGCCTCACCACAGATGCTGAAAATTTGTAGAGTCTCATTTGTCCTTGTGGGGTTGGTACCACTTGAGTACCAGATACCCAATCTCGAACTGACAACTTGTGGTAGACTTATCAGCGAACCATATATTCACCAATTGATGGTGTTGATATAGCTTGTTCCTAGACTTCTCCCTTTCCTCCTCTAACTTAACAAGGGTATCTATTTTTTCTTGTAGGGGGGAGGAGTCAACATCTTGTGAATAAGACTGAGGAATGTGTAACGATGGGAGTAGAAGGTTTGGTGGTAAGACAACTTATTTTCTGTATAACAAACATTAGGGAGAGTTTGCAATGGAAACTTTTGGATTAATACTTTCTACCCATAAAGCATTAAATAACTTTGTATTCCAATCCTTGTGGTTGTCTACCACGGTCTTCCTCACAGTATTGATCAAATTTTTATTAGAGGATTCTACCAAACCATTACCCCGTGGGTAGTAATTAGTAGAATATTTTACTTTTATCCCTTTTTCAAGGGTGTATTGAGTAAGATAAATGGATTTAAAGTAAGATGCATTGTAAAAAACCAAAGAGTCGGGTACTCAAAACCAGGTTAGGATATTGCTCTCCAGGAAAGATATGAATGAATTGGTGTTAGCAACCTTTAGTGGGATTGGTGTGAAATAATCTGTTGCATTCAAAATATACTTATGATGCAACAAGGAAGGAGGAGCGATCAGACCAAAAAAATCCAATCCCCACTATTGAAATGGGTACTGGACAGTGACAGGTTGGATAGGAAAGGCTAGCTTCTTCAATTTTCTAGAACATCTTTGGAAAGGACCACATTTTCTAACAAGGTTGTAAGCATCCTTAAACAATGTGGGAAAATAGTTATCGACTCTTAATACCTTGTGGGTTGTGGTTTCTCCTGAGAAATGTCCACTTGCCGAGCCTGCATGCATATCGACCAAAATTTTATCAGCTTCGGATTTTTCCAGGAACCTGAGAAAGACACCATCATAATTCTTGTGAAACAACACATTATCGAAAAACTAATAAGGTGTTTCTTTAAGTCTCAAATTCCTACACTTTTTAAGGTCTATCGTTGGAGGGGCATACCTGTGAGTGAGATAAAATTTAATATCGTCAAATACCATTCAAATGACAGATTAGAAATAACATCAATAGTGTTTACTGACATATCTTCCTAATGAATACATTTCTGTTCCTTCTCAAGAACATTTTATTGGGATGCCAATAAACATAAACCTTGCCCCTTTACCATATTGGTAGGTTTTATCACCAGGTCATACTCCTGGAGCATAGTCATCTAGTGAGCTCTCTTCTCTCCCAACTCTTTTTGAATGAGCATGTTTCTTATAGTTGTGTATGGGACTATCACCTCCATCTTTGATTTCAACAAGCAGGGTCTGAAATGTTTCACAGATTTGTAAATAGTATAAGCTTGTTTATATACCTATGTATAATTTAATTCAGCTTGTTTGAAAGTAGAGCTCATAAAAGACACCAGGATTTCCGCGTCTTCTTCATTTCTATGTGTAAGCATAACAACATAAGAAACGTCAGTAGAAAAAGTGTATAAAACAAAATAATTCAAAAAATCATGAGGAATTACTGTAGGAGCCTCCACTATGGCCTTCTTGATGCTCTTAAATGCATCCTTATAAACATCAGAGTACTTGAATACATCATATTTCTTCACCAAGTCTTAAGAAGTTCTGACAATCAATCCAATGTTGGGAACAAAGCTTTTGACAAAGTTAATATTTCCTAGGAAAGATTGCATAGCCTTCTTCGAACCTGGGAGATCAATATTTTCAATTACTTCAACCCTCTCTGGGTCAATTATAATCCCATATTTAGAAACATGAAGCCCAAATGGTTAACCTATGGGACTGAAAAGACTGACTTCTTTGGGTTCAAGGAAATGTCGTACTTCCTGCATCTATCGAAAACCTACCTTAAGGCCAACAAATGATCATGTCGGATTTTTGTAAAAAAAGTAATATCATCTAAATAAATGAAAACAGAGCTTTGTAACAAACCTATGAAATCTATGTCCATAGCTCTCTAAAAGGTAGCACCAACATTAATCATCCCAAAAGGAATTCTCCTGTAGGAAATATGCCCTAGGGTGTTCTGAAGGAAGTTTCCAATTGGTCAGAATTCGTAACCAGAACTTTGTTGTATCCTGAAAATCCATCAAGAGAGAAAACATCTCTACACCTGAAACTATTTGTAGAATCTTCTCCATAAATGGAACCGAGTAATTATCCTTTTCGGATGCCCTGTTAATATTTCTAAAATCCACACAAAATCGGATTTATCCACCCTTCTTACAAATAGGAACCAAATTAGAAATCTAGTGCATGTGTCTAATAGGGAAAACAATTCTTTCTTTCAGAAGCTCTTCAAGTTCTTTCTTTATAGATGATTCAAGACTTGGGTGCATATTTCTCAGTTTCTGTTGGTAAGGCTTAACATCAGGATTTAAAGGTACATTATGTTGCATGATGGACGAATCAAAAGTATTAAGGTCATCATAGGTCCATGCAAAAAAATATTTGTATTCCCTACAGAATTTGACTAAATCCCTCTCCTCTTCAGGAGAACAAATAAGTCCTATATTGATGAACTGAGGGTTCTGTTCAGTACCTAGATTAAAAGTCTTTTGATTTAGAGTAGAAATCTATGTTTTGCAATTGGGATTTCCCTTGAATTTATCTTGCAATTCATAAATTCTCTCTAGATTAACAATTGACTTAGGAACTAGATTTGAAGGAAACATATTATCACATAAAGACTTTTCCTATTTGACTTTGTTTGTGGAAAAAATTTTAAAATTATCTTGTGTTGTGAGGAAGTCTAGAATTTGAACATCATCGTCAAATATCTTCCAACTGGTAATGTTTTCATCTATGGAAGGACTATACATAAGTTCTATGGAAACAATATCAGGAGAAAGGCCTTTTGGTGCGATGAGTCTAGATGAAGTATTGGCCAACAAGTCTGCATCAAAATTTTGAGATCTCGGGACAAACTTAATATTGAAAGCTTGGAATGAGCTAGTCATATCCATTACTAGTTTCTGATAATTGAAAAGATAAGGGGTCAAAAAATGGATCTGATTCATTACGTGTTTAACTACAATTTATGAGTATCCATAACATTGAATGATGTTATCTCCTACATCAATTGACTTTTTAATCCCTTGCACCAAGGCTTTTCATTTTGCAATGTTATCCATGGGCTCGAGCTCTAGTCTACAGGAAATCATCGATTTAGCGCCTTTGGGATCAATAAACACACATTCTGCACTGGTACCATATTTGGACTTAGATACATAAAAAAGGAGTGTCCACGATGATAAATCTAATCTGAAATTTGTATTAACATTATACACATTAAGTACAATTTTACCGGAAAATGGAATAACTGTACAATTATTGATTTTCGACAATTTGTCAACATCCTGATTTGGAGAAATGTCAGTAGGAATATCACCAAAGTAAGAATAAAGGGTGTAATTTTCAAAGATTTAGTTTACAAAGACTACTGGATCAGCTGGATCATTGAGATCGGTGACTATCTTCTTCATAAGAGGCTCTCTATTGATCTTAATATTATTAGGCTTCCCATTGTATGGAAACCACAAATAGGACCAGTCTATGGAAAAATGTCCTTTTAAATTTTTGGACCAATCTTTTCTTAACCACATCCCATAGGTTTTTGGTACATAATACACAACTATATCCACTATCTGGTGTATCCTAGGGTTAAATACAATGTTAGAAGAACGTATTTAAACTCCCCTAAAACTCATACTATGGATCTATCTAGATGCACAATCTGTGTGGGACAAGACTCCCATGTAGCATTAAATTTTTACAAATAGAAACATGCATAATGTTAGAATATTCCTCGGAGTCAAGCATACAGTTATGGACATTTCTATTGAAAATTTCAAAAGTCAGCAAAAAGGGTGGGAGTCTTTTCGTACCCAAATTTTAGGATTCAGGCCTTGAGCAAATTTATAAGTTATGGTTTTGAGCTTCTCTATATTTATTCAACACCATGTTCTTTGGTAATATTTCACTAATAGATGGTAATTGAGAAGTTTGAATAAGGAAATATTAGATTTGGACCTCTTCAAATTATCTATTAAATTGTATTCAACCTCGAGAATGACCTTTTCTTTTACTGGGACCGTTTTACCTATTCCCTGAGCGGATGTCATTGGTGGAGTATCTTGTGGTGGAAATCCTTTGCTCCTCATGTTGTAAGAATGTTGCAGATCAAACACCGCTTCTATATCTTCCTACTATTCTTCTTCATCCATAGGAAACTCTGTAAAACAATTAATGGTATTCACATATGCATCATGTTTATCACTAGGGGGCATAGTTTTGCAACTTCCTGTCTAACATCATTTTGTACAGTCTGAGTAGTGGAGTTCAAGGATTTAAAAATATAATATATCTCATCGGAGGTGAGTGATTCCCAAGGGTTTGGGGGAGGTTGATTTAATGGAGGTTGGTAAGGACTTCTAGCTGGTGGCCTTTTCTTACCTCTATTGTTACCCTAGTTATCAACACTAACCCTTTTGAGATCGACCATATCGTTGGAAATCCTCTGCAACAATTTATTCATGTTATCAATTTCATAAGGGTATTTATATTAAGTTGTGGCTTTATGTACATGATCTTGCATTCTCCTGGAAGAAGAAGGTCATTCTGGTTCTTGGTCAAGATTGTCTTTAAGACAATACATATCATTTTCTACTGTTACAGCCTTCACGAAGGTGAGTTGTAGAGTTTCCTTATGAGCTTGTAGGCAAACCCTTAATATAATAAGCTATTGACAATTCCTTGGCAAGGAGGAGAGTAGAAGGAATCCTATTTTTTAGGCAGGAGAACCTTTGATTATAATCTTTCAATCCTTCTTTTGGATTTATTCTAATAGAAGACAACTCTAGGACAAGGTCTTTTGGGGTACTATCATATCCAAACTTTTGGAGAAATAATGCCTCAAATTGCCACCTAGAGTTTATAAAAGCTGATTCTAAATCAAATTACCAAGTTGATTCCTTCCCCTCAAAATATTAATGGAATAACCGACACACCACATCTTCATGGATTACGTTTCTTAGTCTAACAACCTGTATATAATTCTTGATATGGTCTTCTGCAAGATTCATGTCGTCTGGATTGAATCTAGGAAGCCAATTCTTAGGGTTCTTTAGTAATTTGTGCAATTGTCCAAGTATGAGGACTCCATCCCTCTGAGTATTTTGAGGAAGTATCGATATCCGAAGATTCTTCTGACGAAGACGGGGATGAAGGGGGTTATGTAGGTGGTGTTACCCCTACAAGTTGGTTGTCAAGGGGTGGATCTTCTGGGGGTTATTCTTTGTTTTCAAAAAAATGGTCAGCTTGAATATCGAGATATTTTGATTGTTGTGCAATGTTTTGAGTACTCGTACTCACAGGAAAATTGTGACAAGGGTGAGATACGGGTAGAGTGTCCGCAAGGCTTCGATTAAGTTTAGCTCTATGTTCAAACTTTGCAGTTAAGTCTTGGATAATTTTTTTTCAGTTGTTCAAGTGTTAGGGTTCCTCTTGTTGGTGAGAAAAAGAGAATTTGTGGTTGAGTAGCAGCTGGTTCTGATGAAGAAGTGAGTGGAATAGTTATTGTATCTTCCACAATGTGTGTTATAGATGTAGAAGCTTGAACATGGATTCTAGTAATAATGGGTGATATGAGAGTAGGAGGTTTATTAGTGTTTTTTATTGACATATTTCACAATGGCCCTCTTTATAGCACCATTTGTTGATAGCCAAACTTGTAGGTTGTTGGATAAAACTACAAGAAAATCAATAGAAGGAAAAATTCCAACCATAAAGGCTTCGAATCAATCCTACGCAGAGATGATCCTATCCTCGATTTGTTTGGGATGACTAATTCCTATGGATACAAAGCCTCCAATAGTACAAGGGTTTACCAGATTTGATGAGATCTCCTTGTAAGGTATGACTCAAATTAATCACATCCTAATAAATATCTATTTAAGGACACCTAAACAGGGTGAAACATGGACTTAAGTTTGGATGATTGTAAGATAGAAAAAAGTGAAAATATTTGATTACTCAAAACACAAACATCGAGGTGAACATCAGTCCTCTCAAACCCACTTCAAATAAATATTGAACAAAATATTGCATAAGGTTTATCTAAAGGTTATAAATGTACAATACATCCAAGAGGTAATACTAATAAAAACATTAGCACCAAAGATTAATTACTAGCCATCAATAGCAAAATTGAACACATAAATGAAACAAAGAGCTTTGTTCAACATATATGCAACAATTCCATCATGTAATGAAAAATCAAGACATGAATCATCACATTAACAGATACCATTGGTTATCAACAAGCCAACAAAAGTAGAAGAATGACTATAATTTGTTAAAGACATTTAACAAATAACCATGAAACAAATTTCCTAAAATGTAACTTGGTAGTATGTATTTCGATATGTTCCTAGTGTTGGAAAAGGGTTGGGGTAAGTTGTGCAACATCGCGGATGCTGCGCAATCTCAGAAGACAATGCGCAAGACAAGGATAGCGTGAAAGGTGGAAGATAGTCTACTTTTTGAATATTTTGTGTCAATTTTTGTACTTTTGGACCATATTTTTCAGATATTGGTCATTAGTTAGAAAATTAGTTAGGAATTAGGTAGAAGTGGACCATGAATGTAAAGGCACAATCCTATAAATAGATGAAGAATTGCGACTGTAAGGATGGATCTATGGATCTAAATCTTTACTTTATGATTAAGAGTTAAATGTACTGTCTGTTTGGATTTGTGAGTTATTGTGTAGAAGCAATACAAAGAGACGAGGTTGATCTGAATCATTGTTATCTTTGTCTTTCTTTTTCTTATTCTGAAATCCACTGATGAGTATGCATGACATGGATCTATGATACAATGTTTACTTCTTATGAATGATAGTATTTTCGTAGACTTGTTGTGTGATAATATGATTATTTATACTATACAATGCTTCTGTTATGAATAAATGATATGATCTGTCGACTAATGATGAGGAATGGTTTTGTGAATGATTAAATGACTAGTTAGATATGATAGATAGACAGATGAATGATCGATTCCCATAGTCCTCTTCTTTTCTGTGGAAACTTGGTTCTTCTATCCCTCCCTTAAACATCTCAGGTGAGACTTCATTCACTTTGTGGGTGTTAATGGATAGGGTAAAACCTATCTAAGACGATGCTCAGGGAGATCACGGTGAGTTGAGTATCAACAGAGAGGGACCCCTATAGACTGGATTTTGTTGGTTGATGTTTGAGCCAACAAATGGTTCCATTGTCAGGACCTTGTTGTGACTGATAGGAGGGTATGTGGCATTCGACGCGATCAGAAAATCAAGAGCGGATGTGGAATCCAACACGACTAGAAATTCAATATTGGTTTGATAAGAAGCTATGAGAATTTGCTGAAGCAGAAAATCAGAACCTAGGATTGAAAACAAACAAGTGGTTGGCGAATTACATACACGAAAGTCCTCACGAGTATTTTTTCTGTGAGTTTCCCATTATATTGTACGAGTGGTTGGCGTAGTTCACATATAACAAGTCAAATTTCCAAGGAGGATAACCAACATCCTGGACCCCTGAATTGATTTAGGAGCCAAAGAAACTGACAAAAGAGAGTCGCGAGTTGTTGAGGTCTGGTTGGATAGTATCCTAGAAGGATATATCACTGAGTTCGCAATCGATACTACCAAGTCCTTTAGCGATGTAGAAAGGGAATTTTTCAACGGACCCATAGGTAGGTTCTTATTATCTCTATAGTTGTCAATTAAAATGCTTGTCTGTGAAAAGGGTATACTGAAGATGCACCTAGAGTAGTAGAAATCTGGTGTGCAGAGGCAATGGATACGACGACTAAAGGGGGGAGACGAATGGGAAGATAAGGGGTAGATGGGTGCAATTTTTGATGAGGCTGTGAGGGAAACCAAGGAATAAAGTGGTTGTATGAGGGGAGGAGAAAGGTTTTGACTAGAGAATAGGTAGAGGACGAGGGAAGGTCCTGCTGCGATCAAAACACAAAACCACAAAGGACAACCACATAGGACGAAGCAAACCTATAGTGACGAAAAGGAACACTAGACCCAAATAATGCCCAAAATAGCGGTAAGATCAAACCCCAGCAACATCATGCCCATGCCCTTGCATACTTCTTCAAAATCAGGAGAAGCATGAATTCCACATCAACTTTCCTGACGTGTCAACAATAGTCTAGTAGTAGATCAACGTTTGTAGGAATACATCCATGGATGGTGGGCGATGACACAAAGATATGTTTGTTTCATGGTAACGGGACAGGAAATCCCATGCACTATTGGTTCCTCTCTGAGGCAAAATCCACTATTAGACAGGTCATAGATGATGATGTCAAGAAGGGCCAACTAGCAACTACTTTACAGGGTCGTGTGCTAGATTGGTACATGAAATGTATACAAGTTCCTACGGGGACCCCTGCAAAAACATTGGATGAATTTCGGAGAGGACTGATCTAAGAATTTCGGAAGCCTATATCTGAGGTGCAATACATTACTGAGTTAAAAGAGATTAAGCAGTTTCCTAATGAGACTGTTTGGGACTTCAATCAAAGATTTAAGACATTGATGGCACAAGTCATCTTTGACATGTGCGATTTTCAACATAAAGAGTAGTTTATCACATCTTTGGTACCTCATATCCGGCAGCCACTAATGCAAGAGAAAATTGCAACACAGAGTGAGGCTTTGGAGATCGCGATGAAGTTAGAAGCTTCACCGATTGGGGAGAATCCAACTGGCATGAACCAGATTCAAGCGTGGATGGAAAAATTGATGCTGCAATTGCAAGACATCAAGAAAGGAAAAGAGAGCCTTGAACATATTTGGTGCACTCATTGTCATGCAGATGGACACACTAAAGATACTTGCCCTAATTTCTGGAATTATATGCTATCTAGGGTGCCGAAACCACTGAGTTGCAGAAGTGTACCATGGTGTCATATATGTCAATTCTATGGACATCAACATGAAGAATGTAGCTACATGCAGAAGATAGTGTCAAATAAATTCAACCTATACTGTTCAGTTTGTAGATCGGTGGGGCATGAAGATAAATACTATCGTGCATATGATCTGCTTCAGGAAAGAACATATGATTTGTACTTTTTGAAGGGAGAATATCATTGCACAGTAAAAAAATCACAGCCGTAGCTTCAGGTGGTGAAATCTCAAACACAACCACAGTATACACCACCGTCGCAGATGCAATTTATACCATCGTAACCACAACCACAGTTTGCAACACAGCCACAATTTGCACCGTAGCCATAGTACAATCAAATGGCGATGCCTAAGCCACAAATGCAGTATGTTCAAGATATGAACTATGTTTAGCAATAGCTGAATCCCCCACTGCAATAGATGGCTTAGCCGCAGTATCACCAGCAAGGAGGATTTCGTGGAGGATTCTGGGGAAGAGGAGGATGCTTTAGAAGAGGAGAAGGATGAGCTTGCGTATCTATCCAATTTTACAATTGTGGGGTATTTTGGCATTACCATAGGGACTTCCCACACTTGCAGTGCTCATGTACATATTTCACAATGATCAATCATACTTTTGAAAATTTCCCACAACTAATCGCAAGATGGCAGGCCAGGAACGTTCCTTACCTATAGGATCAAAATTAGTTGCAGAACCAAAATAAGCTACAAAACCATAACCTGTGGTAGAATCAAGCCCAAAATCAAGTTCCACTTCAAAATCAGACTGTGAACCAACCAATGAACCCCCCATTGAACCAAAATATGTCGTTGACTCAAAATCCATCGATGAACTAGAATTAAGGACTGATGATTGCAACGATCTCAACAGATCCAAGAGGATGGATGTTGACGTTGCCATTGTCACCCACGAAGGAGCCACAATAGGAGAGAATGGGCCCTGGCAACAGGTACGATTGGCTGGACAAAAGAAGGTGTTGTTTGATATTACAATTGAAAAGGATACATTTTTTAGAGCCCAAGATGCGATCGGAAGAAATATTGGTAAGTAACCTTTCTATGAAATGACTTCTGCTTTTTATTCTTCACTGGAGGCAGGACCATCGCGAAAGCATGGTACCTTACAAATATTCTTTGAGATTTTTTTATCATTGGCAAGAGATTCTGATGCTCTGGATAAGATTTGAAATTTGTTGCATGACCTGAGTAAGGAACAAAAGTATTTGGAAATGAACTCTTTACACAAGAAAAAGACAGGCAAGGAGATGCACATGAACGTTTAGATTGGAGACTATGAGGTCGACTCGATCATTTTGGATCTGAGATCTGATTTGAACATCCTAACAATGCAGATATGGAAGAAGATGGGGAGGATGACATTGGTTTGGTCGCCTATGCAATTACGACTTGCTAATCAAGCTAAAGTGTAACCAATCGGACATGTGTCAAACCTAGTCATGAACGTTGAAGGTATGAAAACTTATTCTAACTTTGATGTGATTGAAGTTGTTAATGGGGAAGGATCCTATTCCACATTGTTAGGGATTGGATGGGATAACTATGGCATGACAGTCATTAACATTAAGAAGAGGATGATGAAATTCGAGAATCAAGATATTGAAGTCATCGAGCCTATGGATCCCAACGAAGGACGACGATACATTGAACCAGTAAAGGATGAATTTGTCAAGGGATGGGATCACGCTTACAACATCTCTGAAGATTATATCCACCCAAATACTGATTGAGGACTCGACTGGCGCAACACTAGTTTTGTGTCTTTTGATTCAGAGGATGCGCTAGAAAATTGGCAAAATGCATGCATGAGGTATCAGTCAGGTAATGTGTTCTGATCATGAATTCGTTGTGTCATGTCATGATTGAGAATGTAGAATTACCAGTTTTTGAAGGGATACCTGAACTTTCAGCATTCCAAATGGAATTTGAAGAAAACATCTCAGAACCACAGCAATTATTGGCAATGGAAGAAGCACTGAAGGCTACTCGAGCATGGTGGTAGGAAACTCATAAAAATAAAATCAGTGGATGGGTGCAGTGTCGATGGTGGATGACAGTTCACTTTAGAAACATAGAGGTGTATCACACTGGGAAGTATGATGGACGGAATGACCCGATCGGCCATTTGATGGAATTCCAAACATTGTGGGCATTGCAACCAAAGGATGAATGTGTCCATTCCTTTATCCACACCTTGTATGAAATGCCAAGATCCTGGTATGTATCAGTGGAGCTGCATAGAGAAATAACCACTTGGGAAGAGCTAACAGTTTGATTTGCACATACCTTTAGTTTCACAGATGCTAATTCTGATGTCAACAATGCCCTCCAGATAATTTAGGACATGCTTTTAAAAGTTGTTCCAGTCACATATCATGTGGATCCCCATGCACATTTCCACATGGAGTCGATGACGGAATTCTATAATGTATCTAGCGAACCTGAAGATGATGATGAACTATGGAATATAAATATTCCAGAGACAGAAGGGAGTAGGGATGTCACAACACCTAATATACCGACTGACCCAATGAATTAGCCCCTGAATATTATAAAAGTTAACATTGGGATAGAGGAGAATCCAAAATTTGCAAGTGTTGGGGACTACTGGGATGAGGAGACCATGGCAAAGATCACATATTCACTACAAGAATTTCAAGATCTCTTTCCAACAAATTTCTCATAAATCAAGGGGATACATGGTGATCTAGGAGAGATGAAGATTCTGTTAAATCCATATGCAAAACCAGTACGACAGAGACCGTATCACCTGAATCCATGATACAAAGAAAGATTTAAGGATGAACTTGACCGAATGTTGGAGGATGGAATCATTGAGCCAGTGGAAGAATCATAATGGATCATTCCTATGGCTATTCAAGACAACAAAAGTGGTGAAGTTTGGATCTGTGTCGACTTAAGAAAACTAAATGATGCCTATATGCATGACCCTTTTCCAACACCATTTATCGATGAGGTACTTGAAGGAGTAGGTGGTCAGGAGATGTACTCTTTTACCGATGGATTTTATGGTTACAACTAGATCATAATCGCTAAGGAAGATCGACATAAAATGATATTTGTCATCGAGTGGGGATACTTCCAATACACGGTGATGCCTTTTGGGGTGCTTTTGGGATGAAGAATGCGCTTGCAAATGTTTCTTGAGTTGTTGTCGTGGTATTTAAATATTTCATTCGTAAGTTCCTGCAGGTATATATGGATGATTGGAAAGTGTATGGTCTAATAAAATATCATTTGGTGAACCTTTGACTGATGCTGGACATCTTTCCACCGTCGACAAATTTAGAGATGCTTCGGGCGACACTAGGGCACACTGGGTACTATCATAAATTCATTAGAGGATATGTTGCGATTACTGTCCCTATGGAGAAACTACTGAAGAAAGATGTTGTCTTGGTATAGAGTCCATAATTCCAAGGTAGCTTCGACGCGCTGAAGGCAAAGATGGATTCAATGCCAATCCTTGTATTCCCATATTGGAACAAAGAGTTCCATGTGCATGTTGATGCCTCTTATGTTGCGCTAGGAGTAGTGCTCGCACAACTAGGTGAAGGAGACCTGGATCACCCAATTGCTTCTGCTAGTCGAAATTTTTCCTTTGCTGAGAAGAACTACACGACCACAGAACACGAAGGTATGGAAATGGTCTATGCACTGCATAAATTCATATATTACCTTTTAGGCAGTCACTTCAAGATGTTTACTAACCATTCTGCGTTGAAGTATCTAGTCAATAAGCATGTGTTGTGGGGGGGGGGGAGATATGGTGATGGCTGTTTCTATTTTCAGGAGTTTGATTTTGAAATAATTCTGAAGTTGGGTTGCTTAAATGTTGGCCGTGATCACTTGTGAAGAATTGAGATAGGTGAGGAGCCTACTAATATTGACGATGGACTTCCTGATGCATAGTTATTCTAAGTTGACATGGAAGATGACAATTCTCCAATATTCCAGTTTTTGGTGACATGAGTCGCACCCGAATAACTTTCTGCAAGTCAAAATAAGCAATTGGTGGTTAAAGCTTCTCATTATCAGTTGATTGTCAGACACCTGTATAAGCTAGGACCAGATGAAATTCTATGACGATGTGTACTACCCGACGAGCAAGGAGAAATATTAGCAGAAGCACATGCGGGATTCGCTGGGTGACACTACGGGAGTCCTGCTACATCAAGAAAGGTTCTTTGCATATAGCTCTAGTGTCCCACTCTACATAATGATGTCGAATATTATGCGCAGATCTGGGATGTCTGTCAATGCGCTGAAAAACCATCACAGCGGGACGAGATGTCGCTAGTACCAAAGGTAACTTTGCAACCTTTTGATAAATGGGTCATGGATTTTTTGGGTTCAATCAACCCACCTGGGAAGAGAACTGGGGTGCCGTACATAATCACAACAATGGACTACTTCACACGATGGGCGGAGGATGCACCGGTCATAGATTGCACTGCTGCGACAACAACAAGATTTATGTTTGACAACATCATGACGGGGTTTGGATGCCCAAGGATATTGATAAGCAACTAGGGTATCCATTTTATTAACCATAGAGTCAGAGCACTAACCAAAGAATTTCAGATACAACACAAGAAGAGTACACCATATCACCCACATGCGAATGGGACCGTGGAAGCATTCAACAATATCTTCGAACATGCACTCACAAAGGTATGTAACACTAACCGAGATGTCTAGGATTTAAATATTCTAGTAGTGTTGTGGGAATATCGCACCACCTGCAAGAGACTAAAGGGACAAACACCGTTCAAATTGGTCTATGGGTAAGAGGCATTCATGCCTATGGAGTACATTGTTCCCATTCTGTGCATTGCCGCCGTGACAAGAATGGAATCCCCACATGCATTGTGTTTTTCTTGATTTAAAAAATACTATGCACTATAATGTTGCACTACAATCTTGTGTTGTAGTTGTGTATAGATATACTTTGCTTATTTGGGAGCGGTTTTTTAAATTTTTAAGGAGTTATTGTATAACTTATTTATGTCGTATGTTTTGGAGATTTTCTCCATGCTAATATTTGACGTTCATTGTTCCATTATATTTTTACATGTTATTTTTATTATTTGGTTCTCAATATCATTTGGTGGCACAAGAGAACCTGTGATTTTGCAGCTGAAGCATGGTGATTTGCTTGGATTGGTGTATTTTTTTTTATTGATAAAATACTTGTATTATGTATATTTCATAAATGATTTATTGAAGAAAACATTGATATGCTTCCTTTGGTAAAAACAAAAATAAAAATTGAGGTTTTCAATCAATTCAATGAGTTTATGATGCTTGTAGAAAAATATAGAGAGGAAGATAACTTAGGTGTTGATGATAGAGGATGATGGAGTATTTTTATATAAATTGCATTCTACCCATACAAAATAGAAAAATAGAAAGAAAATTCATATACATCTGGAAAAAAAAACTTGCAACAAAATAGATTTGCAGATAGAATGGAAAGGACACTAATGAAAAAGGAAAGAAGTATGCTCAAAGGATGTAGGCTTAGAGAAAGACTTATGTGCATAGGAAGAGAGTGTTGCATGTAACCTAATTAATTTGGAACCTACAGAAGTTGTTGTTGATATAACTCTACATGATGCATGAACTAGTAAGAAAAACTCTATTGAAAATCCTAAGAGTTTTTGTTATGATAATTATGTGTATGTCTGAAAGGAAAAAAAGGTGTAAATTGGATTCTAACACAAGTAATATTTTTTTTTTTTAGGTATAAAAGTAGTGTAAAATTCTACACGATTTGGAACCCAAAAATAAATATTATTTATAGTTATGATGTAATATTTAGAAAGGTTAAAAATAATCTGAATATGGAAGAAACACCAATAAAATAGGAATCATAAGTTCCAAAAATAAACATTATTTATAGTTATGATGTGATATTTAGAGAGGTTAAAATCCCTCTGAATGAGGAAGAACAACCAAGGGAATAAGAATCATGGAAGATACATGTTGAGTTAAAATACGTTAAACCCTAATAAATGGAGTAACATGAATAAGATGGATAAGAAAGCCATACCCCTATCGTGAGGAGATCAATTTCACAAAGAAGGAAAACAAAGAGTTATAGTCTACCTAGTTTTCCTTCTTCTCTTGTTTTGTATGCTGCTAATGATGATCCAAAAAATGCAAGGGAGATACTTGATATAAAGGAAATTCAATCTTGGAAAAACTCCATGAACAAAGAAATGTAGGTCATGGACAAAAAAGTGATATGGGATTTGGTTTAATTGTATGCTAGAAAAAAAACTGGTAGGCAGAAAATTTGTTCAAAATTTCAATCCAAAATAGTGAAGGAAAGAAGTTAAAGATCATTTAATAGAAAGGGAATATTTCTATGTGAATAGAAAGGGAATATTTCTATGTGAAGGACTTAATTTTGGTCATATCTTCCCTCTTTTTCCTAAGTTAACTTCAATTTTATTTCTTTTTTTGTAGTTGTTGATGATTTTGATCGTAAAGAAGAAAAACTAGACATAAGACAACTTTCCTAAATGAAAATCTTTGAAGAAAATATATGAATGTCACATGCAAAAACATAAAAACTATGATGAAAGGAAAGGACGACATTGCTTTCAAGTTGAAGAAATCCCTTACTCTAAAGAAATGATGAAGGATATGGTATTGAATGTTTGGTACTATGTATTGGGAGTTGGATTTTCATGAAGCAAGTTCAATCAATATGTGTATACAAAAAATGTTGGTAATCATTTTGTTAGTGTTATTATAAGCGGATGAAATGTTGTTAATTGGAACTAACAATGAAATAAACAAAGATATCATGTTTAAACTATGGTCTCAATTTGATATGAAGGATCTTGGCGTCATTAATTTTATTTTGTACATAGAAATTCAAATTCAAATGGATTATTTAAGATGAAATTATGGTTGAATTAAGGAAATATATTAAGATGATATTTCAAATATTTAGAATTCATTGTAAATATGGTAAAGATCTTATCTAATATAAAACAATGGCCCAAGACATTAGAGTACATTGTGGACATGTCTCAATTTCCAAATGTTGCATGAGGTTTAATGTATTATATGGTACATGTACTAGAGTAGACTTTTCCTATTCAATGGGAGTTTTGGGTAGATATCTTCCTAACCCAAGGAAGGAACATTAGATTTCTATAAAGGGATTTTTTTGGATAATTGTATGGCACTTCAATTTATATAATATCAGGTACCAAAGAATACCCAGAGGAAATAGAGCATTAAATGTACAAAGTTATAGTTCTTGATATTCAAATGTGTATACATGGTTATGTGTTTAACATGTTTTGGAAGAACAATGAGTGGGATGAACCAGAGATGGGATACACCTCCACTCCCAAATACTAACATTGATTACATGGTAGTAACCCATGTTGATAAGGAAGCTATGTGATTACAAAGACAATGTCTAAATGTTGGTTTCCTATAGAAATATAGAATGATAGATTGTGACAATAAGGTGCACTCTTTTTTACAAAGAACCCTAACTATCATGCTAAGACAAAGTATATTGATGTACAGTATCATTTTGTTAAACATATGGTCGAAAATAATAAGGTGTTGTTGGAGAAAGTTGACAACTTTATTGATGTTACGAACTCATGTGGGAACTGAGAAGTAAGAGGTGCATTCTACAGCCCAGTAGGGGGAGATATGTAAGTCCTTCCATGCTCATCCTAGAGATGACACGTGTCCTTTATAAAAAATAATAAAATATTACGAAAAATAACATGTTGGCTCAATTTATATTTAAAATATTTTTTAGAGCCATAAGTTTAAGGCTACAAATTAAAACCATAAACATCATGTTCACATTTCCACAACATTTCCACTCTAAAAAAGGGGTTTGCGGTAAGAGAGATTTGATCCCTTTCACCGCTTGGTAGATCCTTTTTAATATGGATCTATGTTGGTTTTAATGTAATTACCTATCTAGACACCAAAACTTATGGAGATGTACATACCCTAACCCTTTAAACTTTAACTTATAAGGTTCCACGTTGAAATAAACCAGCATAGATCCAAATCCTGGGCCAGAGGGATCAAATCTCTCGAGTTGCAAACCTCTTCTTAAGTATTGCACGTAAGGAGCTATTAATTTGATTCAAACCAAAAGACACATCTTTTTATTTAAGTTCGACATATAATATTTTTATTATTAATATTTAATATTATTTATGGCCGACATATAATATTTTTTATTATTTTTTATTTTGATAGGAATGAACATTACAACATCTCCCCCATACATGGTTTTAAAACCATGTGGAAGGCCCTCTTAAACCCATGGGTTGTTTAGGAGGACTTGCACATGGCTTTGAAACCATTTGCAAGGCCCTCCTCAACCATGTACAATAAAACCATGGGTTGTTTAGGAGCCCTTGCACATGGTTTAAAACCATGTGCAAGACCAACATTTTTTTTTAGGATAATTCAATTTTTATTTTTTATTTTTTAATTAGTTTAATTCTTGTTAATGGGCCACAAAATATATTTATTACTTTTCAATTTTTAGAATAATAGGAAGTAAAAACTAACCTTACATTTACAAGAGGAACTTTAAATGAGGAACATTACAAGAAGAACATTACAAGATCTCCCTCATACTTGTATTTGGGAGCAATAATTTCAATCATTAAACATTTCATGGAAGAGGTGCATTCTACATCCCAGTAGGGGAGAGATTTGTAACTCCTTTGGTGCTCATCATAAAGTGGACACGTGTCTTTTATTGCGCTGAAGCGAACTCCCGTGCCCATCATAAAGTTGACACTTGCCTTTTATTGCACTGAAGAGAACTCCTTCAATGCTCATCATAAAGTTGACACGGGTCTTTTATTGCACCTAAGAGGTGCATTCTACAACCAATAGGGGAGAGATGTGTAACTCCTTCCGTGGTCATCATAAATTTGACATGTGTCTTTTATAAAAAAAAGTATATATATTATTAAAAATAACTTGTACACTTAAATTATCCGCGAGATGTAGAACAGTTGGTGGTGGGGTATGGTTAAGACGCCCCCTAAGCTGGAAGGTCGCAGGTTCTAATCCCGTCGGATACCAAAAAATCCAACCATGTTAAGGGTTGGCGCGGTTCAGGCTGGGTGCGATCCCCGGGTGATTTGACGGCTTAGATGCCCCTGGTTTGTGGTTACTTAGCCAATGGCAACCCTGCTAGGGGGGTTCCACCACTTTGCCAACAAAAAAAACTTGTACACTTAAATTAAATTTGAATTATTTAGAATTGAGTATATATAAAACAACATAAATTAGATAAACTAAAACCATACAAATTAGATTACACATTTTCATTTAAAAAAGGGTTTGCACATTAAAAGATTTGATAGCTCAATACTTGGTAGATCCTTTTTAGATGGATCTATACTAATATTAATGCAATGAAAAGACACACTACTTTGTTTTATTGGTTTTCTAGGTTAATTAAGAGTTTAAATATGCCTGAATTTTGTTTGTCTTTTTCAAAGATCATGGCAGGAGCGAAACCGGCCCGAATTCTCTCGATGTGAAAAACCTAAAATTAATTAAATAACTTTCGCATGATGTTGGATGCATAAACCTCCAAGAAACCAATTTGTTCAATGTGGACGATCAAGTAGTTATTCTTACCATGGGGAAATGGCTTTGAACAGCTCTTCATTTGACCTGTGGAATAATCCACGATCCAGACAAATGAGTTATAAATTTCAGGACGTCAATGTAGATTTCGGTAGTAACAAGAAAAATGGATCCTACTGTCCTTTCCAGCTGATCCAGTTCAGCTTGCAGATCAGCTTTGTGCCTGTTAAAAATAAGTTGATTCTAAAGTAGTCATCCTCATCTATAACAATATTTTTATTTTATATCAATTAATATAGCTTATATGTATTTTTAAAAGTTTTAAATTTAATTTAAGTTTATAGGTTAGTTTGTATAATATTTTAATATTTTTATATAGTACAGAATAACAACTCCAAAAGGAAAACTTTACAAAAGCAACAAAAAGTTGAGATCAATCTAAAATCGAAAGGATTATTCATGTAGATATAGATGTTGTGGTTAAAGATTAATATATGAGACAACAGCTAAACACTTTTGCAAAGATTGCTTGTAATATGAAGGGTTATCAACAGCGGAGAAGACTTTGGGTTATCCGCTGCAAAACCCTCTAAAAAACAAAATCAAAACAAGTTTCGTAGGGTTATGGATGACAAATTGCACATGGCAGTGAATATAAAACTATTATAACAAGTTCTTCCCGAGAAAGAAGAGATTCCGTTCTTCAACTTTTATATATCTAAAGGTTGTAAAGGCTGTGACTGGGTCATCTAATCTCAATCGCTGCTCCTAGGCGACAGACTTGCAGCATCTCAGCCTCAGCTGAGTATAAATGTTCTTTAAATTTAAAGAAGGACGTTTTTCTTTTTAATTAATATTTTTTTTTTCTCTCGATGAAAGGTGGCGAGTGTGGTAACTCGCCCTACTGTACCTTAAAACTTATTTATTAATTTATAACTATAAACAACTATAAGTAAATGTTTGGTGGATATTTATAGGTACAACTAACCATATAGTTTGTGAAGATAGTTAGCCGTAAATAAAGACTAAAATATATAATTTTATATCCGTCATGATTACCAAATTGTTAGAGTTAATACCAGCATAGATCCATCTAAAGGGGGATCTACCAAGCACCTAGAGAGATCAAATCTCTCAAGATGCAAACCTTTTTTTAGAATGGAAATGTTGATAAAATGTTTAATCCAATATTTATGTTTTAGTTTATCTAATTTATGTTGTTTTATTTATGTCCAATTCTAAATATTTTAAATTTTATTTTATTTATATGCAATTCTAACATATTATTTTTAATATTTTTTTTAATTTTTTATAAAATACACGAGTTAACTCTAGGATGAGCACAGGAGTTACATATGTCTCCCCTACAAACTGTTACCCCTTTATTTAAGGACCCTTTAATTGAAGCTTATTTAAATCTTAATCAAAATGTATTTAAGCATAACAAGATAAGACAACCATGAAATAAAACTTTAGTGTACATTAGTTACACTTGGATTAATCTTGTTGATTACTCCAAACAAATCCAAAATATAAAATAATATTTAAATACTTATTAACATAATTAATTGACAAATGTTATCTACTAATTTTATAATTACTTGACAAATGTTATTTTGGATTTGTAGATATATATGTTAAGATATGGATTGATGGGGATCGGTATCTTCCCACAAACGACCCGTGATACGTGGAATTAAAAGATTTGTAGCTTAAGATATGGACCGCGGGGCTCGAGTATATACATTGTAAACTAGTATATTTAAATGTTTTGTAAAACAGTCTATGACAATAGCTTTTAAAAGTTAGCAAGTCATTTCATAGTTAATTATTAATGAATTATTCAATTGACAAATGGTATTTTTGCTTCTGAACGTGTAGGGACAGACACGTTGCATATGTGGACTTCATTATATATGAAGGAAGAAAAAAAAAATGATAAATGAAGTAATGAGAAAGTTGTAATATAGTGTGAGAATGTGCAAGAATAAATGTAAGCATGTTCAAATGTTTTTTTGGTTGGTTATGACGATGGTTGACTTAAGTGTGTTACCAAAGATTGTTCCAACGATTCGAAGATGTTATCTCTTCTTTTCGTCATTGTTTTTCTGTTTTTTAAAGGGTTTTTAATTTTTGAAGGGGATAAATAAGTAGTTAAGAATATTTTTGGACTAAAGCATCATTGTTTTATGTTTTTTCAAAGGTATTTAATTTCTTAAGGGGTAAAGATTCAAAAATGTTTTTTTTTTCAGATGAAAAGGCCTAACCCCAGAGGACTCAAGGCTCAAACCCGTGACCTCCCCCCGAGAGACGTCTTACCAATTGAGCTAACCCTAGGGCTAAGATTCAAAAATGTTATCTCTTCCATTTATCATTTTTTTAAAAGGGTTTTTAACTTTTTTTAGGAGATAAATATGTAGTTAAGAATATTTTTGGACCAAAGCATCATTGTTTGATGTTTTTTTTCAAATATATTTAATTTTTTTTATGGGGGTAAATATGTAGTTAAGAATAGAAGTAAATATCTTTTATGGGGTAAATATGTAGTTAAGAATAGAAGTTTGAGAATTTTGGAAGAAAGCATTATAAGAAATTTGAAAGGTTAATTTTTCAATTCTTAAGGGGATAAATATGTAGTTAAGAATGAAAAGAATCTTGAAAGGTTAGTTTTGGAAATTATTTTATAAGAAATTGTTTGAAAAATAATATTAAAGAGTTTTGATTTCTAATATAAAGCATGGTTTAAAGAGTAGTATTAAAGAGTTTTGACTATTAATATAAAAAAAAGCATGTGTAAGAACAAGGATGCTATGTTTTCTTCTCATTATGTTGTTTGAAACTTAAAAATTATTTGATTTTCTAAGGTCATATATTTATGTTTAAAATGTAAATTTGATACTTCTGAAGAAAAAAAATGGAAAGAATTTTGAAATATTAATTTTGAAAATTATTTTATAAGAAATAGTTTCAATATTAACATAAAAATGTTTTGATTTCTAATACAATAAAGGAATCATATATAATAAAGGAAGCATATATAAGAAGAAATGGATCTCTCTTATTATTATCGTTATTATTATTATTAGGTTTTAGAAAAATATTATGTAGAAGTAGTTATTAATATAAGTTAATTGTAAGCATTAGGGAATGGATAACAAGGGTTTGGGAATTGAAAATGAGCAAGAATGTGAGGTAAGTGTGTGTTTTGATTAAAGTGCAAGAAAATGATGTGTCACTTTTTTAGGCTACCTTATTTAGAATTTTTTTTTGTGTTTATATAAGAATATTTTGAAGTGAAATGGCTTCTATCAATCATCAATAGTAAACAAATATTTTCCAAACATGTTAATTTAAGATATATAAAATCTAAATTATTGAAAAGTTGTCATTAGGTAATACCTAAAATCTAAATTATTGAAAAGTTGTGATTAGGCAATACCTAAAATATAAATTATTGAAAAGTTGTGATTAGGTTAACCTAAAATCTAAATTTTTGAAAAGTTGTGATTAGGTAGTTTAATTAGTATAAGGAAGTCATTGAGAGAGATGCTAGAAAAAGGAGTACTAAAACCAAGTTCCTAAAAATGACATTAAATAAAATCATTTTAAAAATCAATACATTCTTTTTCAAAAATATTTATATCATCAAGTATAAATTAATGAAGTAGAAACTTGGAAGATCACCTTCAAGATGAAACAAGGTGTGTACAAATAGTCAATAATTATTTCCAAATTGAAGTAAAATGCCATGGAATATTATGCATTTAATCTAGACCTGAATCTCCTTCCACTCCTTAGGAATCCAGTTTCTAGTTAAGGTTATGTACTTCCTAGGAACATCTCAACTCACCATTTCCAATTTTCTCTACAGATCGTCGACGGCATATCCCGTCCTTGGGATATGCGACTCAACTGTTCAACTGCAAGATACCCTTCTCATATACAAGCATCTGTATCCATGTACTTATAGATAACAAGTACCTTCGTCAAGATCCTTGGAAAAAAATTCTTTCAGCCTCACTATATGAGGTTATCGTCTCAACTACGAACTCAGTAATATACCCCTGCAAAATATTTTCGACCCAAAAATAAGCATCTCTAGAGATGGGGTTACTTACATTGGTTATCTCATGAACCAATTGATCACTCTACTTGACCTCTTCTCTTCTCTGAAAATGTTTCTATTCAGTCGCCAATCTTGACAACCACTCATACAACATAATGGGAAACTCTGCAAAAAAGATCTTGTGAATATCAAAGTATATGTATTGGTCTAACCAGCCTTCTGCGCTTAACGATGACCTTTTCCTCTCTTTTTGCGCAAATACCAACATCTTGGACTCCATCCAATCCTCTATTTGCTTCTTTGTTGGATGCCACAACATATTCCTCGACTCAAATGACTACGGGTCCCAGAAACTGAACCATTTTTTGGCCTCTTTTCGTTACTTATGCGACCCATGTTCAAAAGCAACACAAAACCAACAAAAACCCAAAGACATCGGCCTGATGGAGCAAGCTCAGTCAATAATACCCGCGAGGAAGGAGCAGTCTCACCTGAGATATCTTAATGTGTAATTGCCACAACCATGTTTTTGCAATTGGCGAGGGAGTACAGTCCCTTGGTGTGCGTCTAAGTTGCTCAACAAAGATGGATGGATGGAGTCTTTCACTACTCGATAGTGGCGCAATAGTGTTGTTCAAGAATAAACACCCTTGTAACCTAGGGTCTGGGGTTACCAACGTACTTCTAAAACTTGCAGACAATCAGCTTTAAAGTACAGAAAAGGAATAGGAAGAAATGTTNCCCACTCTGCTTCTCTCCAAATATTTCAGGGATGCACCTCCTTCACCTGCAAAGAGCAAATTCTCCAAGTACAATCTTATACATTTATATATGATAGGTTAGATAAACAACATATATAGTACTTAATCAAATATATTTATCAACCATGATACATGGAAGAGACTCAACACAAAGTTGGAAGAAGAATTCTCTTTATTAACAATAGTGATGAGATAAGTGTACAACCCAACGCCTCAAACAAGGACTCCTCTTCAGCCAAAGGAATTTGAGTTCTGTTGCTCCAAAGACTTCTGAAGATATACCACTAGCATAACTTTTCTCTCCAAGATTCATTCATTAATGCCCTCCCCAAGGCCTCTATTTATACTTTGAGAAATAGAGTAGTTTCGAAGGTTGAGGAGGTTGAGACAGTTGAGATAGTTAATGATTAGGGCTCAACTAATCTCCATTAATTGTGATTTATATTTTTTAATGTCGAATGGATATGTACACGACTATTAATACTAGCAACCCGTGTATGACACACGAGTTGCTCTAAGGGAAACCCGTGTATAGATCTATGCATGGGTTGCAATGGGAATAGTCGCGTACAGTACGTGAGTTGTCAATGAGAATAGTCGCATACATACATGAGTTTCAATGGAGATAGTTGCATGTGGCAATCAACACATAGAAAAATAAAATGGCAAGCTAGTTGAAGGGTAAATGCATCCCATGTCATGCCCATCTCTAATGTTTAGGAAAACTTCAATCCTGAAATGTCCTTTTGTGTGCCAACATAATGAAATGTCGACACTGAGATGGAGAAGTGCCATTTGGGTTGATAACAGATGCCCCCTAATGTGTGAGGTCAGAGGGAAGTGATGGCTGAAATACATTATAATCGTTATCTTTGGAGAACTCAGAAATCCAATGGAGCAGAGGTAGTACCTAAAACAAATACATAATAATGTCATCTACAAAGTCATATCTGAGGATGCTATGTTCAATATACTGGAACACTAGCTCCTTTACAATATTTGAGTACATCATATAGTACGGGTACAAGACCACGTATATTACAAAGGTGGATCTAAGACACAATATACAATAATGATGAGTCTTCAAAAAATCTGGAAGTTGTGTATGTAACCACAACATAATCTTGTGCAACTTAGTCCATGAATGTGAAACTAAGGTCTTCATAAAAAATCCCAAAGAGCTAGTACAATCCAAGCCATGTGCATTGAAGTCAAACGTGGAGCAGATTCAACAAATTGTCAATCAATAGGTGATAATGAACAACTGAAGCAAAGGAATTAACCAATAATGAAAGTGAATCCTGAGGTATAATCGTCAAAACTCTAGGTCTTCATCATTAGGAAGTGCTGATGCAAAACCATACTATGAAAAAGAAGGCAATAGATCCTCCAATAGATCACAAGAGTGACTACAAACTGGGTAAAGGAATGGAAACACAAGTAGTAACAGATATGACACAGAATGGAATCAAGGTATAAATCAGACATAGGGTTAAGTCCTTGAACAGTGAGCACAACACAAAGATGACCCAAGGCAGATTTTTAACTTTATAGATAGAACAACTAAACTTATCTGTCATGTAGGAGACATGATCAGATTCCCCAGGTAGAACTGACAAGAGGAGGAGTAAGAAACTCGAAGTAATAGCTAAACTAAAAGTGAACACTGAGACATGGGTATCGAAAAAAATAGAGAGTGCTTTGGTCAAGGATGACATGCTGCCACTAACTGAGAATCAAAAGAAAACTTCTTCCTTACCTTCCCTGTTAAATTTTAATGAGTCTAGGAAATTCAACTCGGATCTCTCTTCATCTTTTGACAAGTTTGAAGAGAAGAGGGAATAATGCTTGATAGTGTCACTGATTCATGGATTTTACGAGCCTAAACTAGTACATGCTCGACTATGTTTTCATAGTTTAGAGAGTCTAAAAACTCCAAATAAGATTCCAGGGGGGTGCTTTTTTGTACAATTTAGTCTCCGGAGGCCGAAAAAGTATAAAACATACCAAAGAAGAACTCTCTTAACTTCCGAAGAAGAAAAGGCACACCCTTTTTGTACTTAGTTAGGAAGGTCCAAAAAAGGTTAAATTACCACCTACCCAATGCTCCTTCAAAAGAAGCATATAGCCTGAGTTTTATGAGTGTGAAGGAAGGTAAGATCACTCGGAAAGATCCATTTAATTACGAGAAATGGGGCTTACAACAATAAAATCGATGCTTTGTTCTTTAGGGTTTAACGAGAATGACAAAGACATAAAGTACACTCGGAATCTTTTTCATGTTTAGGTCCATAGCATGAAAATGAGAAAACTAAGCTCATACAGGGAGTTCCTTTTCCGTAAATTTAGTCCCTCAGGTCCAGAAAAGTGATAAACCTATGCTAGAGAATACTCTTCTCAATTCCAAAGAAAAGAGAGTGTTCCTTTCTCGTATTATTCCACATGGTCCAAGAAAGAGATAACCTACCACCAATGTAGATGCCTATTCACATATTCTTAATGAGCCTGAATGGACAAGTTTACTCGGCAGTCAAGTCTATTTTGAGGAGTCAGACCTGGGCCTTAAGAAACTCAATATCTTTCCTATGAAGTTTTAATGAGTTCTAAAAATTCAACTCGCGACCTCCTTACTATTTTTAACGATCTCAAAGGAGAGCAGAAAGAATGCTCTAAATGCGAGGAGACGAGTGACATAGGCAAGTGAAACTAGTTCCAAGCACAAGGAACAGACCTATGCATAATGCAAGGAAAGCGAGCAAGATAAGGACACTCAGGGAGCATCTCCTCCAGGTAAAGGGTGTCAAGTTGCAAAGGCAAAATGATACAAGGATTAGCGACAATGAGAACAAATATGAGGGCTTATACAATGAGCTAAAAGTGTGAAAGTTGGCATTAGGCTCATAAGCACGAGCAGGGCACATGCAAATGCATTTACTGCTTGAACAACAAGACAAGGCCAGTAAACAGTTGTGAATCCATCTAAGAATCTTGTCTCCAAGAAACAACAACAACAGGATCATATTTAGAAGAAACGATCCGATGCTGGTCACTTTGGCAGAAACACATGTGACTTTTCTGTCTTCTAAAAAAGGTAAAGTCAAGGCAGAATCGTCTGAAGAAGATTCTATAGAACCAAGGCTCAAGGGATTATAATCAGTAAGATCAACCTTGAAATAAAAGCAAAGATCAAAAAGGGAGGTAGAATCTGAAGGAACAAAATCAACATCACGAGAGTTGAAAAATTCATAAGAAAAATCAAACTCATCAGGATCACTGACTTTCTGTTCAAAGGAAGAGTTGAAAGACTCAATAAGACCAACATAAGAAGAAAGGTCATGCTTACTAGGAAAATTAGGGTTGGACTTAGTCACAACTAAACCAACATCCAATAGAATATCATACTATATCAAATACTCTAGGAAGATTTCATCTGAAGGAAGGAGATCATCCGAGATAGGACACATGTCTAAACTTTCAAATGGATTGACAGAGTGGAGAGAGAGCTCCATGTTCTGTATAGGATGACTCACCTGGTCAACTGCTGGGACCATGTCCCAAGAAGGTAAGCATGAAAACAGAGGTTGCTTCTCGGTAGCAATTGAATGCAAAGGACATAAGGCCACATAGCTCACCTGTGGCGGGGTAGTGTCTATAGAAACATTGGGAATCAATAAAGGAAAAACTTGGTCTCTAGTTGGGTCAAGAGACGGATCAAGAAAATCCAACTAATCAATAGTGACAATTTCTTCTCCATGATTAAAGTACAACACACGAAAGAATGTTGACACCACCGCTTTCATGGCATAGACATAATCACGTGCAAGGAGCATATTGAAGTCCAAGGGGCCTTCTATCACCATGAAGTCAACTAAGACGGTCTTCCCACCCAAAGTAACATGTGTTTGAGTAAGAGTTCTCAAGGCTATACAAGTTCTTCTATCAAACGCCAGTAACTGACTAGCAGTTGACACAAGGCTGGGAGATCCCATGCCTTGCCAAGTATGAGCAGACAAGATACTAGCTGAGGCTCCTTCATCAACAATGCAATGAGAAATCATGTAAGGTTCAACTTTGAACTTTATCTGGAAATATGCATCAGAAGGAAGGCATGACTCAACTAGGCTATCCCAATCAAAGGAATCAATTCGAGAGCTTGGTGGGGGTTGATCCGAAATGAGTTCAGTGCCCCCTTGTTCAGTAAGTTCTGAACTAGCAGTGAAGAAAATGTGACTAGCAGACACTTCACTCTCCAAAGGAAGAGTGGGATTGATCGACAATGGAATCGATTCAATAGCTTCGTGAAAGTCACTCATCGAAGGGAGAGTGGGATTGACCAAACATGACATTGGTTTAATCACATCAGAATCACTCTCTGAAAGAAGAGTGGGATCGACCAAAGCTGAGATTGGTTCAACCACTTGATCAAACAAAGGTTGAGTATTTTTTTGAGAAACTATAGGTTGTTCAGGAGAAGGAAATTCTTGAGTCTCGGACCACACTCTCGCACCTATGCGATAGCAGGGCACTAGTGAGTAAGATGATCTCCCTCGCATAGCTTACAAGGGAACTTAATTTTGCACTTTGAATGGCCAGTTTTCTCAACGGTGTCAACATGAATAGCAGTGGATGACTGTTTTATCTCAACATAACCTACAAAGGAAGATATTTTCCCCCCAGCATGACCACCAGAGGCTGGGTGACCATGAAACGAAACTATTCAAACTTCTGCAATAGAAGGACATTTATAAATAAGGTGGTCTCCCTCACAAGCTTACAAGGAAACTTGGGCTTATGTTTTGAACGGGTAGTCTTCTCAACAATGTCAACATGACTCGCAGTGGGTGACATATTGTCTTCAGCATGAACCATAGAGGCTGAAAGACTGCCCCCAACATGACTTGCATAGGCTGAGAGACTGGGTCCAACATGACTTGTAGAGGTCAGACGGGCACCACCAACATGAACAATAGAGGTTGAATGGTTAGGATGAATATGCTTTGCAGCAGTTGAGTGTGTGCCCCCAGCATGAACTTCATAGGCTGGGTGGATGGATCCAACATGACTTGCAGAGATTGGATGGGGAGGTTCAACTTAAACATCAGAGGTTGAACGAGTGCCCTTAGCATGAACTACAGAGGCTGAGTGACTGAATCCAACGTGACCTGGAAAGGTTGGAAGGATCCCACCAGCATGATCAACAGAGGTTGGATGGTGAAGATCAAATTGACTTGCAGAGGTTGAGTGCTTAGATCCAACATGACTTGTAGAGGTTGGATAGGTTCCCCCAGCATGAACTACAGAGGTTGGGTGGTGAGGTTCAACTTGACTTGCTATTGGCCATCTGGGCAGACCCGGGTTTACTATAATGAACCAACAACACCCCTAGCTCATTGGCCCTTTCAGTGACAGATCGCGGAGTGGCCTGAAGTCTCATCCGAAGTGATCCTAATGGGTTGGTCGAGGACTCAAGTGTCTCAACCTGGTTCTGTATGGCATCCTATGTGCATCTCGCAGCCCTTCTTAGCTCGCGAGATCGCTCTTTCCTCTCTGCGATGCGATGCGCGGTTTCCTCTTTCTCACAATGACTCCAATCCTCTATCACATCATCGCGCCCGGGGCAACACCTAGCTCTCTTCTATGCTCACTCCTCAACCCACGGTATTGCGCACCGCAGCTCCTCTGCTGGTGCGATATCGTCTCCCTGCGATATCCTACCACTGCGACTCAGTGTACTTATCTTACTGGTGTTAACTCACCAGACACAATGTGCAAATCTTTTTTATACTGTGACTCTTAATTGTCTTAAGGGAAACTCAGACAGGCTCTTATATAGAATGCTTAAAGACTTCAACTTGAATTTATCCTGTTATTATTCTATGAATTGAATAACATACACATACATTCATTTACTGTAAGCAAAGTTCATGTAAAGAATGACAGATATAACAAGCAAATACAATCACATGAATCAGACACATAATGCTCAGATTTTACGTGGTTCACTTCCAGGATGGAAGGTCCACATAACTGTGTTTCTATATTATAACTTGAGAGAGGTACATAGTTCTGCTGCACGACATATGCAGCTAGAGATCTTTTGGGTAACTCCGCACTCAGCTTGGAGCCCTTCTCTCCTAGATCTATTCTCTATATTTCCTTCTTACAATATACTCTCACTCTCTCTCTCTCTCTCTCTGTCTATCAATCCCTACAGATTTTTATAATGCAAAATAACAGTAAGCTAATAGACTACTGATAATCTGACTAGCTGGATGGCCTAAAATTCCCAAAATGCCAACCTTTTACAATACAAATTACATCCCTTTATAGGCGGCCCAAAGGTCTTGCCATTACAGCACTGTGGGCCTGTCCCAACAGTAACCCAAACCCTAACTGGTGACAGTCGACGTATCTGTACTTGGGGTAGCCACTTTTCGTCACACCACTACTCTCTGCAGTCTTCCATGCTTCCCGGCACTGACCATGGGTACTATGCACCGCTTCCCTTCTTCTGTCCTTCGTCTTCAATACCTCGGCCTCATTGCTCCTTTTCCTTTATGAGGGTAGCTGAGCCCTCGTATCTTCACCTCTACCTTCAATTTAGTGGTTGAGCTCTCTCTTCTTGTCTGCTCAGGTACTGTCGTCTTCTTTGACTTCTCTGTTTCAACAGTCACGGTTTTCGGCTCTGCTCTGCAGCTAGAAACATGCTACGGCGTCGTAGCTTCACCTTATCTCTTCGTCTTCACCAAACTGTCTATCCTCCAAAATGGCAGCTTTTCCTGTAGCTGCGGGACCCTACTTCAACAGTCCCCTAACACTTACTTGTGGCTCGTCCCTGAGCCACTACCAACAGGCTTCTCCTGCTGTAGCTTCTCCTTGGCTTCCTGCGAAGTGCATTGAAGTTTGTCCCGAAGTGCCGCGACTTCGTTCTCCATAGTTGCAGCACGCTCTTTCTAGTTTCTGTAACTTAGTTTGTTGGGCTCTCTTATCTTTCCTGCCCTTAGTCATGCTCTCGCTCTCGTCGCTTGCGAGACCTTTTTAAGGATCTCCAGGTCTTGAGAAGTCTTCCACAGATATCCTTTCCTCTTTATCTGGGTTAGAACTTTTATCACAAGGAAAATCTGTATCTTCCAGCCTTCTCAACATTTCATTCAGTCTGGAGCCTACTTATGCGAAAGGTATACAAACCAGGAATTCCCTTCCAAGAACAAGCCTTTGTCTGCATCTTGAAGTTCTTCTTGTTCGGTTTGTTTTCCCTTTCACTTTTCTTCTCAGCAACTCGCTCCAGGTATTCACGCTGCTTGGGTTCTGCATATTTTTGTTCCTGACCTTTGGAACTGCTTGTTCTTCTCTTACCTGATGAGATAGGTCGTCTCCCTTCTCCCGTTGCTTTCTTTTTCTCATTTTTACTTTCTTCCTAGCGGGAGATTTCTTCTCATCATTTCGCTGCTCTGCTTTCTTATCTTCAGTGATCGGCTCGGCTTTCTTCTTTTCTTCAGCAGAGACTTTGATGACATCTTCTACATCCTGCACTTGATTCCTCATCCTTGGAAATTGTCTTACCTGTGATATTCATAATTTCACAACCCTGGGCGACATCGTCCTAGTGGACATATAGCCACCATGCTCGAAGCGTCTCAGACTGTCTTCTATAGGTTCCTCCTCAGGTAGAACCCACTCGGTGTTATACTTTTGATTGGAAATGGCTGCAAACTCTGGAAATCACAGCACTCTGTAACTGAAATTAGCTCTAGACAGGGGAAACATAACACTGCATTCTATAGCTCTCAGCTCTTTGCAAAAGTAACCCTCCTGAATGAATAATTTCTGCTTTTATACTGAAGGCAGTAATCTCGGACGCAATGGTCATCTAGAATGAACCCGTCGGTCGTATTAAATGCTTGGACAAAACCACACCCATCATTCTGATCCTCAATAAATGCTGAAATCCGATCAATTTTCCTCGAAACGTGTGTGTGCAGGCGCCGGTTTCGTCAAAGATTTGCCAAATCTGGAAAAATTTATTATGCCATGCCAAATCTACGGTAAGGTATACCGGTCATTTCCTCATTAACTGCCTGTCAGAAGGTGACTTGAATAGCCCTCTGTCTTGTTACAACTAGGTACGTGGCACGGAGAAACATCGTGCTGCTACGATGCAACACCGCATCACTTTCTCAAAACAAACTTACACGTGTCTCTCTTTTTTTTTTTTGAATCAAAATGAACCGTCCTTATGCGATTCCTTATACTTAGAATACCTGCCGGTGTAGAATAATTCCCAGTGCGATGCCTCCTTTCAACTACACTGGACATCTGCACCTCCGCAACTTTGAATTAGGGCTGAGAGGTGGAGTGGCTGTCACTATAAAGCTTAAGCCTACTTCCATTGATCATCATGGGAAGAATCCCCCCATTCAGTTTGTTAAGCTGAATAGCTCCTCCCTCTGTGACTTGCTGTATCTGATATGGCCCCAACCAATGCGTCTTGAACTTCCCTGGAAACTTAAGAAATTTACTGTCATAGAGGAGTACTAGGTCTCCAATCTGAAGAGTCTTACTCTTAATGTGCCTGTCATGCCAAGCTTTTTCTCGTGCCTTCTGCACTTTCTGATGGAATCCAGCGATGAATCTGTCTTCCTCTAAGGCAAGAAGTTGTGCTAGCTTCTCATGCACCGTGTCTGTATCAGCCATTTCGGTGATCTGATCAATTCTTAAACTGGGAAGGATATACTCCATAGGCATAATAGCCTCCTGTCCATACACCAAGCTGAAAGGTGTGTGTCCTGTAAGTTTCTTGCATGTAGTTCGATATGCCCATAATACAGCGTTAACTCTGAGGTCCCAATCATTCCTTTGGCTGTTGCATATCTTAGTAAGAGAATTTTCTAAAATCTTGTTAAAGTCCTCCACCGTACCATTAGCTTGCGGGTGGTAGGGAGTGCTCTTATGGTGCTGTGTTTGGAATTCTTCCATCAAGGCCTCAATGGTGCAATTCAAGAAGTGTGTGCTTGATCACTCATCAAAATTACTGGGCATCCAAATCTAGTGATGATGTTTTCAAAAATGAACTGTGTGGCTGTAGCAGCATACCATTTGTTGGTCGTTTGGGCAGACCCAGGTTTACTATAATGAACCAACAACACCCCTAGCTCACTGGCCCTTTCGGAGATAGACCGCGAAGCGGCCTGAAGTCTCACCCGAAGTGATCCTAATGGGTTAGTCAAGAACTCAAGTGTCTCGACCAGGTTCTGTATGGCATCCTATGTGCGTCTCGAAGCCCTTCTTAGCTCACGGGACCGCTCTTTCCTCTCTGCGACGCGATGCATGGTTTCCTCTTTCTCGCAATGACTCCAATCCTCTATCGCATCGCCGCGCCCGGGGCAACACCTAGCTCTCTTATATGCTCACTCCTCAACCCACGATATCGCACACCACAGCTCCTCTGCTGGTGCGATATCGCCTCCCTACGATATCCTACCACTGTGACTCAACATACTTATCTTACTGGTGTTAACTCACCGGACACAATGCGCAAAGTTGTTTTATACTGTGACTCTTAACTATCTTAAGGGAAACTCAGACAGGCTCTTATACAGAATGCTTAAAGACTTCAACTTGCATTTATCCTGTTATTATGCTATGAACTGAATAACATACACATACATTCATTTACTGTAAGCAAAGTTCATGTAAAGAATCACAGATATAACAAGCAAATACAATCACATGAATTAGACACATAACGCCCAGATTTTACGTGGTTCACTTCCAGGATGGAAGTTACGTCCACAGAACTATGTTTCTATATTATAACTTGAGAGAGGTACACAGTTCTGCTGCACCGCATATGCAGCTAGAGATCTTCTGGGTAACTCCGCACTCAACCTGGAGCCCTTCTCTCCTAGATATCTTCTCTAAATTGCCTTCTTACAATATACTCTCACTCTCTCTCTCTCTCTCTCTCTGTCTATCAATCCCTGTGGATTGTTACAATGCAAAATAATAGTAAGCTAACAGAATACTGATAACATGACTAGCTGGATGGCCTAAAATGCCCAAAATGCCAACCTTTTACAATACAAATTACATCTCTTTATAGGCAGCCCGAAGGTCTCGCCATTACAACACTGTGGGCCTATCCCAAAAGTAACCTAAACCCTAACTAGTGACAGTCGGCATATCTATACTTGGGGTAGCCACTTTCCATCACACCACTTCTCTCTGCAGTCTTCCATGCTTCCCAGCATTGACCATGGGTACTATGCACCGCTTCCCTTCTTTTGTCCTTCGTCTTCAATACCTCGGCCTCATTGCTCCTTTTCATTTATGAGGGTAGCTGGGCCCTCCTATATTCGTCGCTGCCTTCAATGCAGTGGTTGAGCTCTCTCTTCTCGGCCGCTCAGGTACTGTTGTCTTCTTTGACTTCTCTGTTTCAATAGTCACGATTTTCGGCTCTGCTCTGCAGCTAGAAACATGCTACGGCGTCGTAGCTTCAACTTATCTCTTCATCTTCACCAAACTGTCTATCCGCCAAAATGGTAGCTTTTCCTGTAGCTGCGGGACCCTGCTCCAACACTTGCATAGGTTGAACGAGTGCCCCCTTTCTTATGTTCCTTCTTCCTATTCCTCCTTCTTTTACTCCTTTTAGACTGCTGGTTACTAGTATCAGTACTTTCACCGCATGAGGTAGAAGGAGGAGGAGAATCAACTACAAGTGAAGGGAAAGAAGTGTTTTGATGCCCTTGATATAATGAGCTTAATTGAGAAGCATTGGGGGAATTTATGATAGTTGGAGTGGAAAACAACCACACCAGTAGCCCTAGGGTGAATCCAGGTAGATTCAAGGTGGCCATCAAAGGAACACCAACATTCCCCGTGAGAGGAATAGTACAAGGAGTTCCTAGCATGGGGATCTCTTGGTTGGTGTTCAAAGGGGTGTTAGCCATAGTTTTAAACAATAAGACAAATTCTGAGGTCGACAGGAAAACAAAAGTACAAAGCACACACCTAAAGGCACACTAAGTACAGACAAACCACACAGCACTCACTAAAATTCCTAAATCCAAACAGACAAACATGTATAAGATATGCTTTCCAGAAGAAAGCTGATAGATAGTTACTTGGCATCCTTGTACATGTTCTTAGGCACAAGTGGAGGAATCACCCGTCGCCCTCCCACACCTTCTACCAGGGTTACCTTCCAAGCCTGTCCAAGGTCAACCAAAAATAGCCTTCTGGTGTACCTATGTATGAACCCTAGATGTCAAAGAGACTAAAGGCTACCTTAACTATATTGATAGTCTGGGGGGATAGTCGCAAGCCTGGTTCATATGCATGGGCAGGGTAGCAAATCCCAAATTCTTGTCTAAGACAGAATCCCCAGATGCACAAAAACCTTGGTGTACGCTTTGATAAGGAATCAGAGTGTTATCTCCTCAGTCCAAGCCTCCACATGGCCTTGTTCTTAACTCCCATTTGAGAGGAGCTTCCTAGATACAATCAACATAGAAAAGGGTTTACCTAGTGATTGGCCAACTATGTCTGAAATTTAACACTTGTGGGGAGTTTAAACTCCCTATCCCACAAGTCTAGCCTGAGCTAGTTGGTGTATGACCCTATAAAATAAAACTTACTAATAATTTTTAAATCATATCATTTTATTTTAAGGGTTGTTTTTAGTCAGAGGGTAAATGTCTTGAAACTTATGTGGTATTTTGACTCAAAGTTGAAACAAAATGACTAAACAAAGAGAAGTGAAATGCAAAAAGCAGAAACAATTCTCTTCTTCTTTTTCAAATAGAAACTTGAAAACCACAAAAGAACAAATTCTTTTTATTTTTTTCAAAAACAATGATATGCCATGCAATCTAGACTAAAAACCTAATCTACATGCATATAAAGCAAACATGTGTTTTTTATTTTTCTTTTATAAATGCAAAAGAAAAAAACGACCTATCAACTAATGCAAGCAAGTGATGTAAGAAAAGAAAATAGACAACTACTATGCACCTAAATGGACAATTCTTGAGTATGCTTGAAATAAATTAACTGTATAAAGTAAGCAAAATGAAGCAAAGCATATTCATAAAACCAAAGATCAACCACCTAAGGAAGACTTGGAAAAAAGTTAGCTTGGGAAGACACAATGAATGGAAATCACTAAAATCAAACAAAGGCAAGTGACAAACCAACCCTATCCAGAGATAGAAAACTATAAAAACGATGTCTAGAACCCTGATCACTGATTCAGACAACCAGCACTAGAACCTCTCCCCCAAAAGGAAAATCCACTTCAAGTTGCTAACAGAAAGACCATCCAAGCAATAAAAACTCAAGGGCTTACTAGGAAGCACAAAGTATGGCTAACAAGGTCATCAAACTTATAGTGCAATGCTAAAATTAAATACCACTAAGCAAAACAAAATCCAAAGAGGGACAGGGACAAGCAAACCCTAACCCAAATTTTTTTTGCTCAGGCTTGTACGTGACTGTGTACAAGGGAAACCCACGTACTATAAATGACTATGCTATAGAGAAACCCGCGTACGCAGACCTTTGTACGTGACTGTGTGCAAGAGAAACCCACGTATAGGTATAAAATTTTCAAATAAAAAGAAAATTTTTAAAGGTCTTCAAACACCACTCTAACCATGAACCAAGACAAGACACCACACACTGAATCAATGCAAAGACTGGCCACTAATCTACAGAATAAACCCACAGCAGTCTGGGCTCCCCACCGGAGTCTCCAGTTTTGTTGTTCAAGAATAAACACCCTTGTAACCTAGGGTGTGGGGTTACCAACGTACTTCTAAAACTTGCAGACAATCAGTTTTAAATTACAGAAAAGGAATAGGAAGAAATGTTGAACTCACCTAATTAACGATGGTTGATCCAAACTTTCTCTTCTCCCACTCTGCTTCTCTCCAAATCTTTCAAAGATGCACCTCCTTCACCTGCAAAGAGAAAATTCTCCAAGTACAATCGTATACATGTATATATGATAGGTTAGATAAACAACATATATAGTACTTAATCAAATATATTTATCAACCATGATACATGAAAGAGACTCAACACAAAGTTTGAAGAAGAATTCTCTTTATTAACAATAGTGAATGAGATAAGTGTACAACCCAACGCCTGAAACAAGGACTCCTTTGCAACCAAAGGAATCTGAGTTCTACTACTCTAAAGACTTCTGAAGATATACCACCAGCATAACTTTGCTTTCCATTGATTAATGCCCTCCCCAAGGCCTCTATTTATACTTTGAGAAATAGAGCAGTTTCGAAGGTTGAGGAGGTTGAGATAGTTGATATAGTTAATGATTAGGGCTCAACTAATCTCCATTAATCATGATTTATATTTTTTAATGTCGAATGGATATGTACGCGACTATTAATACGGGCAACCCATGTATGACATGCGAGTTTCTCTAAGGGAAACCCGCGTATAGATTTGTATGCGGGTTGCAATGGGAATAGTCGCATATAGTACACGATTTGTCAATGAGAATAGTCGCGTATGTACGTGAGTTTCAACGGATATAGTTGTGTACGGCAAACTACACATAGAAAAATAAAATGGAAAGTTGGTTGAAGGGTAAATGCATCTCATGTCATTCCCATCTATAGTGTTTAGGCAAACTTCAATCCTGAAATGTCCTTCTGTGTGCCAACATAATGAAATGTCGGCACTCAGACAAAGAAGTGCCATTTGAGTTAATAACAAATAGTGTGAAATAGCCAGCATGTGACACGACTTTATCCTTGTGAATTTAACAACTGGTGCAACTATGCGACGCAGCTGATTCCTTGAACGTAAATGACAATGATGTAGCAGTATTATAACTTAGGAGTATTTTAACAGGAGTAATACATAGTGCTTGATAATTCTTAGTCATTCATTCACACAATAACTACAAATAATGGAATATAATCAAACATTCAACATTGACAATTAAATATTCAACCATTTACATTCACCACTCAACATTCATCAACACAGGAAATAACGTGGAAACCCATCTGAAAAAAACCACCAAGGTGATCTTCTTCTGGCATGAGAAATATAGGTAGCACCTTACAGTATATGACTTAGAGACTATTCTTAAGATATGTCTTTTATTTCAACTCTTCTTTCTCTCATGTTCTCTGGTTTATTGTTTCTAACTACTCCTACTGATCTGCACGTAGCCTGGATCGAATCTTCTACTTTAGTGTCTGCGCAATGAACTACAGATTAACTCCTAAAAAATGGTCTATGCAATCAACTGTAGATTTGCGGCTCAACAGCCTAATAATATCATAGTTCTCTCTAAATCAAAAATTAACTACTACACTCCTTATTAAGCTAACCCTTATACAAAGCGGGTTCCTCCTATTTATAGCGTTTACAAGACCACACACAGTTGATTGAGTAAAACTCAGTTATTTTGGACTCAAGTGGATACAAAATGTCTTCTACTACATTGATGATAGGCCATACTAGCCGTAAAAGTCCTGTATTACACTGATCACAGTCATAACTAGCCACATAAACATATTTTAGCCTGCTTGAACAGGCCATAACTAGCCGCAAAAATGTCCTTATGTCTTCCACTGACTTGTCCTTCTGCAGTCTTCCTTGACTTGCACCTATTCAGCCTTAACTCTCCTACCTACCAATATTCCATTGTCTTAGATATGCCTTTCCTCTTCGCATCGATCCTTGTCGCAACTTCTTCTGCTTTGTGCTTGCACTTCTTCCTTTATGTCCCTTTCCCCGTCATGCGCCTGTTTTTCTTGTCTTGTGCTTATGCATCAGATTCTTCCTTGTGTACTTTTTCTTTCCCAACACCAAGCTTCCTTGAGACATTCCAAAATTCAAAGGTAAGAGTGGTGAGGACCTCAGTGAGCACGTTACTAATTTCCACTTATGGTGCTCTTCAAAATTTTTGAATCATGATTCTATTCATTTACAAATGTTTTAACGCAACCTCATGGATATTGCAAAGAAATGCTATATAGAGTTTCCAAGGTGCACATATCGGACATTTAATGACTTAGCCATGACCTTCCTCAACCACTTTTAGCTACCTATGCGTTATTATGCTGGTACTGAGCTCTTTTCGACATTTCAGAAAGATAAAGCCACACATATCTCTGACCATATTCAAGAGTGGAATAGATGAAAGTGGTTGATTAAGGCTCACATTCCTCTAGAATGGTCCCTGAAATCGTTATTTCCATATATAGCAAAGGATGTTTCCACATCCGTATTAAAAAACGAGGATCAAGCTATATTTCAAGCTCATTAATTAGACTTGATTTACGCTGAGTCTTGGATCTTGTATGATATTATTCTAAATGCACCGTGGTCCAATTTCGATCTTAAGTTAAAAACTAGGACACATGTCGATGGCATTGTTGGCTCTACAAGTGCTAAAACCGCAAAGTCGGTCACAAATTAAATGAAAACATTGTCTATTATCCAACCTGCATCCAAACAAGCTATGGCTTCATCTTAACCCACCCAATCGGTGGATGTACATTCCATGCAATTGTCGAACCAGAAAGGTAACCAACAACCTGGACAGAACAATAAAAAATGAAGAAACAATCGTAAGGTTCAGAATAGGAACGAAAATGCTAATGATGAGAAGAACGATAATAATTCTAGTGGGGACAAGAAGTATAAAAGTAAGTTCAAGTTCCCAGGAAAGCTTTGCGGGGAATATCACCTCACTCACTTGTGCCCTCGTATGGAATATTCCTCAAAATTCATCCCACAGAGCCCAGCTGTGTTGACGAATCCTTTACCGCAAAATCAAATTATGAATTCGAGGACCGTGGAATCTAGAAGTGCTTCTAGTGGGAATCAAAACCTGTCGAACACCGCAAGTGGCCATGGATGCATCAACATGATGTCCACCAACAATTTCTTGGCACGAGCTAAAGAGTATGGTTCGTCACAATGTGTCCTAAGGAAGTAACCTGTTGTTCGGGTGTTATAAGGTATAAATTAATTCACCTATTCTTTAATTATCAACTGGGGTTGGTAAGCTTAGAGTTGACACAAAATATATGCGAAGGCAGAGGGGATCTTATGGTGTCGTGGAAATATTTTAACAAACAAAAGATCGAAAGATCTTTCAGAATGAAAAACCAAGTGAAACTCCTAAGAATGCAATTATTAAGGTAATTAAACTAAGACAGAATAATAAACTAAACAATTAATGATTTATTTTATAACTTTAAACTGAAATACAATTAACAATTAACCATTCAAATAGGAAACTAGGGTGCAAGGAGGACTTAACTTATAAGCAAGTAGAAAACTTAATAATAAAAGCAAGTAGAATACTTAATAAAAAAAATATCTTTAGGTTCTTCCTACAAGTTATTTCAACAATAACACAATGTAAAAGAGACAACCTAAAAACATACTAAGGATAACACATATAACACTAAATATCACATGCAAATGGATAAATCAATTCAAAAGACATAAACACAAAACAATACAACAGTAAAACAAAATGAGAAACAATATTCAAGAAACAAAAACATAACAAAGCTTAACACATATTCAAGGCGAAAAGGAATAAGGCAAATGATAAAACATTAATATATAACCTAAAACAATTAAACTCTAACTTCAATGTTATACAAAACTATCATCTAACTATTATAGTCAAAACATAATTCAGACATTAAAGAAACAAAACTGAAACAATCTCAAAATACATAAAAAAACACTAAAAATGAAACTGTGGGCTGAATGACAGACTGAATCATGGGTCAAAAAGGGGTGCCTGAATAACAGACTGACCTAAATGAGCCAATCTTCAACTGAATTCATGTAGATGTAAATCTAATGCATAGAGGCAATAAGTAAATCTACTTATTAAGCAAATTTAACACTGAAATAGAATTATACAAATTCATAAACATAAGCATAAAGAAACCATTGCATATTAATAAATTGAAATGTAAATTGCATAAACTGATAATTTATAACAAAAATGAAATAAATAGAACTGAATCTATTTAATTTGATAAACAACAATCTATTCTATCTAACTTTCAATTAAACCAAACAGTAGACTGGAAATGACATGACTAAAAGAAAATATTAAAGAAAACTATGCACGCAGTTAATTATCTAATTCAGAAATAAAATTGCATTATAGAAATAATAAAACAGACTTTAAATTAAACTAGCTATAATAGAAAAATGAAAGAAATAAACAAGAAAAGAAACCTCTGGTTGATGAGGGTCCCTCTCAGCAATCAGGCGTGGTGCTTTGCTAACTTCTACTCAAACGCAATCTTCAACAACAAGCAATACAACTCTTTATTCAAACGATGGAACATAAATATAGTGTGCTTAAGAACAAATCAAAGCATGAACTGATAACGTTGCAAACTAATTCTTCTTGGCTAACCTAGCTCTTCTAGCTAACTGAGTTCTAACACAGAGGCTGATTTATATAATAGTTTACAGAGACGAGAAGGTCGACCCTTTAGTGGTCGACTACTCTCTAAATTTAGTCGATCATAAAGGCACATAACAGATTATAGGCCAATGCACATGCATCCTCCCTTCTTCAGCATAGTTCTGTTCTTCTTTACTCGACAAGGAACACATAGGCTCCTCTTCAGTGTGAACGATCATCAGATGTGGCCCATGGGTTCCTTCCTTATCGCAGCAGGTGGGATGATACTGGACAGAGGAGAACGTACTGGTGAATCTTCTAGAGAATAGGTTAAATGCATTAATCAATGTGTGGATTGTTGATGTGGTGGCAAGTGAAGGAGGTTGCGACTGGAGAATTATCGAGAAACGAGCTTCATCACCCAGACGCATGGACAACAGTTCGTTGGAGAGCTTAACAACAAGTTGGGCCGTGAGCTGGATACGTCGGGCATCAATCTAGGGCGAACGAAGTGTCTATTTGCTGGCATGCTTCAGGATTGCAGTCTACAGCAACATGTTTCAACATCTGGAAAACTACCAACAAGTTTCACGCAACGGGATAGATGACAAGCTAGACGTTGAGTTGAACGTGTTGTGTGCAAGGCTGGATGAATGCGTTATGTTTATTAATTTGGCCCAAAAAAATTATAAAATTTGTAAACAAATATACAAATCAATTAATACATCAAATTCGTTTTAATAATGTTAATTTTAATTAATAAAACCATAAAAGGGATAATAATAAAAGGATTTTATATAAACCTTAAATACACTCATACCTGGGGCTGGATAATGATCTGCGTGACAAAAAATATGCAAAAGATAATAAAACATGTGTTTAAATGAGTAATTTAAATGCCAAAAATGATAACAAATCTAGGATCAACGTTCCCCCAAACCAGAGAAATGCCAGATCCCACTAAGCAAAAAGAAAGAAAAACAATTTAGGAAGAGGGCGAACTAGCAGCTGCCTTCAACTTGGCAGAGGAAGAAGATAATTTAAACTTCATTCTTTTAACCTGTAACTTAAAAATAACATATCTTTCATGTCAAACATTGTATGAAGGTTAAAAATGACTTGAATGGGTTTTCCAACATTCTTAATTTAATAGTTCTCAGGTTCAAAATAATTTTGTCATTTATAAGATTTGAAATTAATTCAACCATGTCCAAAGTAAAACTTTGGGCAAGTTGAACATGTAACACAAAAAAATAAATCACATTTTAAATAACAAAAGGATTGATCATTTTCATGCATGATTGGGTAAGAGGATAGGATTATTAATAGTGAAATGGAAGTAAAAACTATTTTCCCAAAAACAAAATTTGGTTAGCAAATTTTAATCATAAGTGCTATAATATCACCATTTTTTACTCAGATCGCTATTTGATATTTCATTTGGACCTTCATTCGATCCTTCATATGGTATTCTATATTAAATTTTGCTGTAAAAATATGCTTCCGACTATAATCAAATTCCACTGTTTACATTCTTGAAAATACTTATCATTTGTTAGAGATAAATAGATTTGTCATAAATAATGAAAACAATCTAATATTTTCCAAATCCATCTTCTCCCATACCAAAGATATGGCGTGTCCTCAAGCCATACAAGGAGAAGAATTGATTGTTCCAGAAAATGAAAGAGTGCTAGCATGCTATTAATTATTTTTAAGAAAAACTAACTAGTAAATGGAAATGGTTTAGAGATGTATATTCATGAAAAATAGAACATTGATTAGAAAGACCACTTAAATGAGACGAATATAATCAAAATAATATCATAGGAAAAACTAGCCATCCTTGCCTCATTGTAAATATATCCTGTCATCATAAAATATTTGAAGTGTACCCCATAGTTTGTGAGATTTAAAACTATGGGTCCCATTTCTAAGATAATGACATGTTAGGTATATGCTGAATTAGATGGGCAGGGTCAAGCCCAACTTACAACCATTCTCAAATGACATGTTAAACAATTGGCCATAACCTATTTTTTTTGAATATTTTTCTTTATATTAACACTATTTTATGAACTATGTGTATAATGGTGTATTAACCATATCTCTTTTACCAGGTATTGCCCCAATTCCAGCAGGCATGTTTAGTACCCCGACTGGTTTATCTTGGTACCATGCAAGCATAGACCCACTGCCAATGAGCCTGTTTAGTACCCCGACGGGTTTACTTGCATTTATCGAGCTTCTTGTTGTAAGATTTTAGCATTGACCCACTTCTAGTAGGCCTGTTCAGTACCTCGACGGGTTTATCTTGTATAATTATATTAAATATATGGAAGCCGATTGGTACTAAAGCATGTTAAATCCTACTAAACACATGATTCAATTTATTTTTTAACATAAAGTCATAAGTAATTTCATAATGGTCATAATCATAAATCATGTCAAAAGAGAATAACCTAAAGTTGTGCTTTAACCTGACAGTCCTTCTTCTTCATAAAAGAAAAGTAATGTTCCCCACAGACAAAAATTCCACTTACTTTCGAGTTATCACCAAAATACTCGAGAGACAAGTTTTGATAACAAGTATAGGATGAACTCGTAATTCGTAGGTGAAAAATAAGGATGTGAAAACTATGATAATGAAAGGGGGTCTTATCAAGCAACTATTTAAAATAATAAATCATAAATATACATGTCTAAATCAAGATACCAAAAACTATATGAATCATAGAACAACTGGTTAAGTATGATATACAAAGGATTGTAAATTTTTAATTGTTACTATAAGCTGAAAATTTCGAAAGTACCCCAAGAAAGGTTAAAATATCTAATGAGTATTTAACATACTTCCCTTGTCCAAGTAATACTTCATAAGCTGCTTATAGAGATAGAATACGTGTAATCAAACTGCAAAACCACTTGTTAGATGATTCAATTTATTCATAAAGACATAATAAAAAAGAAAAAGAGTCTTGTATAAACAACCTATCAGAAATTACTCTTATTTATTCAAAGAAACAACCACATATTTACATATATACAAGTGATAATAACCCAAAATATTTTTCAAGGATAAGGAGGAGGAGGAATAGCTTCTCCTTCAACTAATTCCATTTCATTTTTCTGCAAAACATTCTATATAAAATCCTGTTTAGATGTCGGTTGATGATAAAGTCTGAGTCTATGTCCATTTACTACAAAGCAAACTTCTGAGCCATCAATTGTTTTAATTCTTACTGACCCATTATCAAGAGCTGTAACTACTTCGTATGGATCCATCCAATGGGTAGTTAATTTTCCTTTAAAATTTTTAAACCGTGAGTCGATTAGTAGTTCCCAATATCCAGTATTAAACTGTTTTTGCTTAATAAATTTATCATGCCATGTTTTTCGTTGATTCTGTATTAACATCGTTCTTTGGAGTGCATCTTGTCTAATTTCACCTAACTTATTAATCTATAATATTTGTTGTTTCTATGCTTCATCCAAATTCATGCCTAACTGTGCTGCCATACGAAAGGTTTTAACTTAAAATTCAATAGGTAAAAGGACTTATTTTCCATACACTAACTCATAGGGGGTATGTTCGGTAGTGTTTCTCCATGTTATCCTATAGGACCATAAATCCTCGGGGAGTCTATCTGCCCAATCCTTATGATGTAAGTGAATGGTCTTAGTTAAAATGGCTTCTAATACTTTATTAGTTGATTCTACCTAACCATTAGCCTGAGGGTGATAACGTGAAGATTTTCAATGTCAGATGCTATATTTTGTAGTAAGTTCTTTCATTAATTTAGAAGTAAATTGAGTACCTTGATCTGTAAAAATTTCTTCATATATATATTCTACAACTGATTTCTCTATGACCTCTAAATAAAGCTTTAGCTTCTACCCACTTGGTGACATAGTCCATGCAAACTAATATATATTTCTTTTTATGAGACATGGGAGAAATTGGTCCTACAAAATCAAGATCCCATTTCTCAAAAGGTTCAATCATAAAGGAATTTGATAAGATGACATAGGTCTACCCATTATTTGGCAACTATCTCATCCTTTAACATATTTGGCAGCATCCTTAAAAATGCTTGGCCAATAATAACCAGAATGTAAGACTTTATATGCTATCCTCTTATCAGAAAAATTTCCTCCACATGATGCATCATGGCATGCATGGAGGATGTCTGTCATTCCATCCTCCCGCATGCATCGTCGAATAATAAGATCTAGAGTAGTGTAGAAGAGATCGTTATCAAACGAATAATAATTGGAACTATGAACTATAATACGACGCTTCTCATGTGGGAAAAAATGGTTTGGTATTTTCCCAGTTGCTAAATAATTGGAAATATCTGTGAACCAAGGGGTTTGAACAGAGACAGCAAATAGATGTTCATCAGGAAAAGTGTCCTCAACTAGTTTAGTACTGTCTTCATGTTGAATACGAGAAAGGAAATATTCTGCGATATTTTCTTAACTTGGTCGGTCAATGACGATAATGTTAAATTCCTACAATAAAAGAATCCACCGGGTCACTCTACTATTGGTGATTGGTTTATTCATTAGAAATCTAATGGCAGAGTGTGTTAAATTTTCATATGCTTAGCTAAGACATTAGTATTTCATTTCATTTTCATGATAAAAGCATATAAACAGGATCACTAAAAGATAGACAAGCACAACCATAAAAAAAAGGAACACAAAGATTTATCCTGGGAAAACACTAAAGGGAAAAACCCAGCAAAAGCTTCCTCAATATAGATGCCCCAAAAAGATAAAAGATAAAACCAGCAAGGAGATCAAAGCCTGATCCTCCTCCTTCTCTAGCTACTTCTCTTCTCCACTAATGTGCTACACAAGTGAGAGTGTGTGTGTCTCAAATGAGGAGCACTACACCTCTATTTATATTCATCCGTTCACTTAAGTTAACTTATTTGACATGTAGGCTCGATTTAAATCATGTAGGATCGAGTTACACATGTAGGCTCAAGTAACCACACTAGGGTGCTGATGACCCACCTTTACAATTAGAGGGGACTACCTCATGACTCTTATTAGTTCTTCCAATTAGGAGCATCGGGGTACAATGTAATACAAGTGGTTCTCCCGGTAGGACCATCGGGGACCACAAAAAGATACATATAGAATATTCTTCGAAGTTACAATATTTCAACACTCCCCCTTAACGAGAAGGGTATTCTACAGCAACATCAACAACAACAAGAGTAGAGATAGGGGACATCATCAACATCAGCAGGGTAACACATCTATAAATCATTGGAATCTTTTCAACATCATGTAGTCTTCATCTTCAATCTTCAGTCTTCATCATCAGCAACATCTTCAGTCTTTGATCAACAACATCTTCAGCATTTTGATCTTTCAATTAGCAAATGACATCTTCAGCACTTGGACCTTTCGATCAGCAACATCTTCAGCACTTTGACTGTTTGATCATTAACAACATCTTCAGCATTTTGACCTTTCGATCAGCAACATCTTCAGCACTTTGACTTTTAGATCAGCAACAACATCTTCAGCATTTTGACCTTTCGATCAGCAACATCTTCAGCACTTTGACTTTTCGATCAGCAACAACATCTTCAACACCTTGACCTTTCGATCAGCAACAACATCTTCAGTACTTTGACCTATCGATCAGCATTATCATCATCAACACTTTGCCCTTTCGATCAGCAGCAATCATCATCATCATATTCTGATCTGTCGATCATAATCATCATCACATTCTGATCTTTCGATCAGAAACATCATCATCATACTCTAATATTTTGATCAGAAACATCATCAACATAGAAACATCATCATCATACTATGATATTTTGATCAAAAACATCATCAACATACTCTGATATTTTGATCAGAAACATCATCATCATACTCTAATCTTTCGATTAGAAACATCATAATCATAGTGTGTCATCATCATACTCTGATCTTTAGATCAGTATGTCATCATCATCATACTCTGATCTTTCGATCAAGTTGTCATCATCATCATACTCTAATATTTTGATCAATAAGTCATCATCATACTCCGATATTTCGATCAGTACGTCATCATCATCATACTCTGATCTTTCGATCAGTATGACATCATCAGCAGCAGCAACAACCTCCAATCCACAACTCAAAGAAAAAAAGTCTTTGGATCATTTTTGGACTTAAAGTCTAGGGATGATATAATCGCACCACATTCTAGACAACCGAAGTTACCAGATTGATTACAGGAGAATCAATCCCTATCACTTTAGGACTAAGTCCAAGGACAATGCAATCCTACCACATTCTCGAGGACCGAAGCCACCAGATTGATTACGGGAGAATCAGTCCCTATCACTTTAGGACTATGTCCAAGGATGATGCAATCCTACCACATTCTTGAGGACCAAAGCCACCCGAATAATTACAGGAGAATCAGTCCCTATCACTTTAGGAATATGTCCAAGGATGATGCAATCCTACCACATTCTCAAGGACCGAAGCCACCGGATTGATTATGGGAGAATCAGTCCCTATCACTTTAGGACTATGCCCAAGGATGATGCAATCCTACCACATTCTCGAGGACCGAAGCCACCAGATTGATTACGGTAGAATTAGTCCCTATCACTTTAGGATGATGTCCAAGGATGATGCAATCCTACCACATTCTCGAGGACCGAGGTCACTGGATCTATTATGGACAGATGTCCTGGGATGATACAATCCCTCTTCATTCTCGAAGACTGAGGTCTCCGGATCACTTTAGGGAAAGCGCCCATGGATGATACAATCCCACCACATTCTCGAGGACCGAGGTCACCGGATCTATTATGGACAGATGTCCCAGGATGATACAATCCCTCTTCATTCTCGAAGACCGAGGTATTCGGATCACTTTAGGGAAAGTTCCCAGGGATGATACAATCCCACCACGTTTTCGAGGACCGAGGTCACCAGATCTATTGTGGACAGATGTCTTGAGATTATACAATCCATATTCATTCTCGAGGACCAAGGTCTCCAGATCACTTTATGGAAAATGCCCAGGGATGATACAATCCCACTACAACATCACTACTCCCCCTTTCGAGGAAGGTCTTTCTGAACAACACCAAGTTTGTCTCGAAAGTGTTTGAACTCTACTCGAGGAAGAGGCTTCGTCAGTACATCATCATCCAAACCATCATCATCTACATCTTCAGTATCTGAATACTGATCTATGATCATTTGTATCTCTAGTATGTGAATACTAAAAGCATCATCATCTATATCTTCAATATAGAAATATTGAAAGCATCATCATCTCTATATTTAGTATAGAAATACGGAATCACCATCATCTATATCTACAGTATGTAAATACTAAAATATCATCTATATCTTCAGTATGGAAATCCTGAAATCATCATCATCTATATCTTCAGTATGGGAATACTAAAACATCATCATCTCTATATTCAGTATAGAAATACTGAATCACCATCATCTGCATCTACAGTATCATCATCTGCATCTTATCTTGTATGTAGAAATACCGGATTTCTATGTGTTACATCGAAACATGGGGTTCTTTGTCAACACAACTATGGTTATCACATAGAATCATTGTAGTATCCATCTTTAGGTCAAAGAGACCTGATATCAGCTTCTGAAGCCATATGGATTCACAACTTAGTAGAGCAATCTGCTATGTATTCTGCTTCAACCATGCTAAGAGAAACACTAGACTATTTCCTGCTAAACCGTGAACTCATAGTAGACCTCAAACAAAAGCATCTACCTAATGTGATTTTCCTGTCTGAGATACTTCCAGCCCAATCTGCATCTATGTAGCCATAAAATCTATACTCATGGCTAACATCATAGTATAGACCAAAGTCTATAGTCCCTTTCAGATATCTCATCACATGTTTTGCAGCTACTAGGTGAACCCATATTGGTTGAACAAGATATTGAATTAAGGCGTTCATAGCAAAACAAATGTCTGGTCTGGTATTTGTTAAGTATATCAATGACCCAATGATCTATCTGTAGTGAGTCACATCCACTAAATCTAATGATTCATCAGATAACAGCTTTAGGATGGAGTCCATGGGTGTGGCCATGACTTTGCATTCCACCATATTTAATCTCTTCAATATCTCTATACTTTCCGTGGTTGAGAAATATTCCTTCTGAACTTTGCCATACTCCCAGACCTAGGAAATAATGCATTAACCCAAGGTCTTTCATCTCAAATTCTTCTGCTAGTTTCTTCTTGCTTTCCATGATCTGTTTCTCATTCCCTGTCAAGAATAAGTCATCCACATATAGTAATAGAATGAAAAGTTCATCTTCTACAACCTTGTAGGAAAGGTTAGGATCGACTTTACTCTTGGCAAAGCCCATGCTCATCGGGAAACTATCTATTCTTCCATACCAAGCTTTGGGAGCTTGCTTCAGGCCATAGAGGGCCTTCTTCAACTTGCATACTTGATTCCATCTGTATTCAACTTCAAATCCTCATGAATATTCGATGTAAAACTCTTCCTCAATCATACCATTAAGGAAGGCTTGTCTTTACTTCATCATGGAAGAAACTACCGTGATAGTTTTGAAGGAAGTGTACCTTGCTTCCTGGAGTAAGTGTCTATTCAAAATTAATTCCCTCTTTCTGATATAAACCTCTAGCCACAAGTCTTACCTTACTTCTATCAGCAACATATCTTATCTTTCAAATCCATTAGGAAGATACCACATTCTTTCTTTCTGGTTTGAGTACTATATCCCAAACATCATTCTAGTATCATAACATCTTCTATGAGTTTGTCTTCTCAGGTCATCAACATATCCTAGTCTTTTGCATTCAACCTTGAAGGTTGGAACCCACTTTACTCTTGGTAAAGTCCCGATCCATCACGAAGCTATCCATCATGTCATACCATGTCGAACTCAGATATAATTTTCTGTAGTCACTCCCCCTGAAGTGGAGTATCATCTTCCCTCTTCATTCTGTACAGGTGGTTCTATGCTTGATATATACTGGTCAATAGAGTATTTCATGTCATAGTCTATTCTTTCTGAGAAAAATCATGAACCTTGCTTTGTACACTTGTTCTTATAGATCCATATGGAAGATACTACGTACTTCCTTTTATGTCTCGAAATCATATCGTATACATCATTCCCCATGATCAACTGTTATTTTTTTTATTTTTTTATCATAGCTTCTTTCATAGCATTCTTTTCTTCATCTTGAGTTATATCTTGTACCCATGGTGGTCTTCATCCTTCAAGGTGGATCTACAGCTTTCTGAAGCTCTTTCTTCCGTCATGGTGTCTCTGACCCTGGGAGCTTTAGATACATGTTTATTGGACTGAATCTTGAATTGTCATCACTTGTTCTTCGGAACAAGTCTCATCCTTCTTTTCTTGTAGGAGGTTGTACCGGACCTTTCCTACAATTCAAATGCACCAGTTGCATGGTTATAACTATTTCATAAATCATATGCATAACGACAAATTCTTATGCATCATGCAACTGTTTATTCAATACAACATTCATCCATATCTCACATAAACTTTCTAGATGCCTTCCATCTCTACCATGACATTATTGAGATTGTGCACTAATCCAATATGTTAGCAAAGAGGTTTGATAAGTAGCAATGGAGAGTTGTATAGCACCATGAGCTACTTACCCATCACATGCATATTAGTAGTATACAGTCATTAATGCAAACAATCTATCATGCATAACACATCAACTGAATATAATCAAATGTATAACAAAACAATATCATGAAATGACAATTTAATACTTATCTTTTATTTGTTTTGTGGGTAGACTCCATCTTTGATCATTCTGCTTTATCATCTTCTTCATTCATGAAATCATCATTTCTTATCCAAATGACAAGAATTGAGTTCTTCATATTCCTCATCGCTTGAGGGATCTTCTTTGAATGGTGAGAGCTTGATCTTCAATTGCTCCCATATTCTTCTTCTCTTCTTATGAGTTGAGATGAAAGAAATTACTTCCTTTAGGCATACATTATTTGCATGAATCCCATGATCCTGGGAGGCCATTCAAGGTGGCTATCACCACTTCTTCATTCTCCACTTCTTCTTCTATTGCTTCATGTTGTTCTGCATTCTAGATCTTCACATTCTTCAAATGTTTTCTCAAAGCCATCTTCTGATTTAAGTTATTATCTTCAAATAGCTTGATCAAGGAATCAAACATCTTTGGTGTCTTTAGGGAAGACACTTGTGGTACAAGTTGATCCATGATTGAATCAACAATGATCTTTTTGGCCTTGATCAAATTCTTCTTGTGTAAGGCTTTGATCCTCATCTCCGTATGGAACTGGAACCTCTCTACTTATGTAGGTGTCCAATTCATTTTCTTTAGAGAAATCAAATACTTCCATTCTTGGAAGTTGTCAACTTTACCAAGCTTATCATCAAGCTGATGTGATAGATCACTTTGAAATGAGAACCTCAAATGCAAATAGCAAAAGATTAGATCTTACCGATTTGAGGTGTCCGTCCTGCTTCCAGAGCTAGCTGATTTAGGGTTTGTCAAAGAAACCCTAATTTTAAAAAGTTGGAAGATTTAAGATATAATTGGATAGAAAGATATATCTCTTCAAATGGAGCTGTCTAATGTACTCCTTTTCTGAAAACAGTGGAGGGAAGCTCCTGGAACAGGAAGCCCTAGTTTTCCAATTTCTTCTGCAGAAATGCCTCTTTCTGTTTCTGTGATATCTCCGAAATTAATGCTCCTATGTGTCTGAAATTTCGCACTAAGGTAAAATAGAATGTCCCTGATACAAAACCATAGGTTTCATTAGAATTGGTTTCACCAATTTTGATTTATTATTATTTTCCCATGGTGACCTGTTATAGGACTGTTCTAAACAATGAAGTTGTACGGACTGGAACGTGTCACTGTTTCATCTTCTAGTTCTGAAATTAGGACAACAGAAATTAAAGTCCGTGATATTTCTGGAAAATATTTAGGAATTCAATTTGGACCTCTGTAGCCCAAGATATAGCAATGTTTCCCAGGTGTCCTGTTTATGGATGAATTCTGGAAGAGGCTAGAACCCTAACTTGGAGGGATCATATCTCCAAAAATATAGTGCATCTGAGGATGAATTTTGGACACAGTGTACATCAGGAATTTATATTCGTCCTCTACAATTTTAAGCTCTTGAAACTTTTCCAATATATGGATATAGCGAATGTACCAAAACTTAGCAGTTTTAGTATTTAGGGTTTTTCTAGCTCAGGGTCAAACTAGGGTTTGACTTTCCTGGAGTTTCACCCAACCAAAAAACTTGATCCAGGTCTCTCGAATTCGATTTTGATGAGGAGAGAAATCCTATGCTGGGCTCACTCAAAAATTCTTCTTCTGTAAGAAGCCGTAATTTCCTGCACCGAAAACTAAAAATGCTTGGAATCGAATTCCGCTTCGACAGGAAGATGCGCCCTTCAATGGAGAGTCAGCCTAGCCTTATTTTGCTGATCAATTGTGGAGAGAGAACCAAAAAATAAGAAGCCCTATATTTTTTAGCTATACAATGTCTTCTTTTCAGGGTGGCTCTGATACCATGTTAAATTTTCATATGCTTAGCTAAGACATCAGTGTTTCATTTCATTTTCATGATAAAAGCATATAAACAGGATCACTGAAAGATAGACAAGCACAACCATAAAAAAAAAGGAACACAAATATTTATCCCAGGAAAACCCTAAAGGGAAAAACCCAACAAAATCTTCCTTAATATAGATGCCCCAAAAATATAAAAGATAAAACCAGGAAGGAGATCAAAGCCTGATCCTCCTCCTTTGCCAGCTACTTCTCTTCTCCACTAATGCGCTACACAAGTGAGAGTGTGTGTGTCTCAAATGAGGAGCACTACACCTCTATTTATATTCATTCATTCACTTAAGTTAACTCATTTGACATGTAGGCTTGAGTTAAATCATGTAGGCTCGAGTTACAAATGTAGGCTCAAATAACCACACTAGGGTGCTGATGACCCACCTTTACAATTAGAGGGGACTACCTCATGACTCTTATTAGTTCTTCCGATTAGGAGCATTGGGGTACAATGTAATACAAGTGGTTCTCCCGGTAGGACCATTGGGGACCACAAAAAGATACATATAGAATATTCTTCGAAGTTACAATATTTCAACAGAGTGATCGGTATGCACAAAAAATTCATAACCTGTGACGTAATGATGAAACTTATTAATAGAATAAAATACTACCAGCAATTACTTTTTGGTAACAATATAATTTAATTTGGAGGGGGTTAAATTTTTTCCAATAAAATAAATGGCATAAGGTGCTTGTCCCTCTTTTTGGCTGAGGACTCCTCCTATGGTCGTATCAGAGGCATCGGTAGATATGTGAAAATCAAGGGACCAATCGAGACCCCTAAGTATTGGTGCCACCTATAGTTTAGCTTTTAGGATTTCAAAAGCATTTTGACAAGATTCTGTCCACTAGAATTATACGTCCTTTGTCAGCAACTTAAACATTGGTGCAACTATTTTAGTGAAATTTTCAATAAAACAACAGTAATAGCCTGCATGACCAAGGAAGCTTCTTACCTCTTTCTGAGTTTTGGGAGAGGGAAGGCCAACAATTACTTCGATCTTAGTAGGATATACCTTAATTCATTGGGAAGAAACATGGTCTCCCAAAACTATAAATTCTGTTAGTAACATTCTACATTTCTTATGACTAAGGGATAGATTCATTTCTTGAAATCGGATCAAGACCTTCTTGAAGTTATCAAGGGCTTATTGAAAAGTATTACCATAGGATGTAAATTCATCCATGCATAAATCCACAAAATCATGTATAAGATTGGAAAAGATTCCTAAGACTGCTCGCTAGACAGTGGCAGCTGCATTACATAAGCCAAATGGAAAAACTTGATAAGCATATGTTCCCCAAGGGCATGTAAAGGTGGTTTTGTATTGATCTTCAGGTGCTATTAAAATATGGTTTTAACCGCTATACCCGTCAAGAAAGGAAAAATATTGTTTACTTGATAGAGTATCTAATACTTGATCAATAAAAGGTAAAGGAAAGTAGTCTTTAAGTGTAGCTTTGTTTAGCTCCCTAAACTCAACACAAATATGCCATCTCCGTGCAACTTTATTTGGAACTACTAATAAAGGATATACCCATTTACTGTTGGAGATAGGATAGATGAAACCAACAGTGATGAGTTTTTGTAGTTCCTGTTTTACTATATCCTTTAGAGCAGGATTTGTCCTCCTCTGTTGCTTCCTTACAGGTGAGATGATTGGATCCATATAAATATGGTGAATACAGGTATGAGGGTGTATACCCTTCATATTAGTGTATTCCCATGCAAATGCTCCAGCTTGTTTCTTAATAAATTTAATCAGTTATGCTTGTTGGTTTTCACTTAATCCTGTGTTTATATGTAAAAAAATTTCAAGGCCAACCTCACAAGGTATGTTATATGGTCCTATATGCTCTTCAATCATGAAAACACAAGGTGTTTCTGTAAACATGGAAAGAGCCATATTCTCTTGAAAATTATCACCATCAATCTGATCGAGTTGAGCAAAAGACTGAGGGAAATTTGTACAGGTTGTCAAAGAAACAAACTGGTTTAAAACATTCTCAGTGGTCTGCTCCTGAAGTGCCCAAGAGAAATCACTAGGAAGGGAGATATCATAAAATTCTTCATCCCCAAAAGAATAGTTTAACCACCATGAATTTTCAACTATTGGTTGTGCTGGGGGGTATTAAGTCTTTGTGTGGACAACCCATTGGAAATAGTAATCTCTCCATCTTTGCATCCTATAAACGCATTTGCGGTAGCTAACCATGGTCTTACCAAAATAATAGGATGTAATTTAGAAGGATTATTTGATTCTATGACCATAAAGTCGACAGGGTATTCCCATAAGGCTACTAATACAACAATGTCATCCAGGACTCCAGTGGGTTTTACCATAGTGCGATCTGCTAGTTCTAGGATGGAAGCAGTAGGTTGAAGAAATTGACCCAACTGTAAAGCTTCTAAAACTATGGTGGTCATCATGTTAATGGAGGATACTAAATCGATTAATGTATTATCTATGGCGGTGGTGTTTATAATTATAGTCACTACTCGGTCTCCTAGATTTGTATATTTTGCAATCCAAGACTGGCTTGTCATACATTCAGACATTTCTCCTATAACATGAATTGTAAGAGGGTCCTTTTGCTTATTTCCTAGGCGTTTAATACATAGATCCTTTATTACCTTACTATAGATTGGTATATCTTTAATAGATTGTAATAGAGGGATTCTTATACAAATATTCTTTAATTCATTCAAAATGTTATACCCTAGATGAACTACAGATTTTTCTATTACTAGTCTCTCTGGAAATGGAGGAACTCTTTACTCTTGAATAGTTTCTTGCAGAGGATGGGTGTGTACTGGAACCTTTGGAATTTTCACATCCTCCAAAATAGCATCATTCATGGGTTCACTTGAATCTTCTTCTTCTTCATTTGGTTCTTGAATGATGAATGATGACTTGGGTTTATTATTCACAACTCTTCTTAATCGTAATTGAATTTCATGTACAGGTATAGTCGAAATAAGGTTCGTTGGAAGAGTTTGCAACTTAATGCTATTAAGAGATTGAGTTGGTTTATTATTAGGGTTAGGTATCAGTTGTGCAGGTAATAATTTCAGTCAAGGAAGACTTTCATTCTAAAAGTGATGAGGTTGTTGTGTGATAAAAGGAACTGGAGGTACAAATCCAGGTGACATTTGCTGGAAATTGTTTGATTCTGAGAATAATAATGATTAGGTGCAAGGACATGTTGTGACCGAGGATATGGTTGTCCTCTCCATCCTTGTGACCAATATTGATTTTGTAGGAATTGAGGAGGAGGGTACTGAGGTGGCAAATTCTTCCAACTTGAATTGTTTCACTGTTGAGGTGGTTGACACGGAGGATAATAGAGTGGAGGTTTTGGTGGAAAGTTCAGATATGATGGTTGGTCTCTAGGTTTCCAAGGAGGCCTCCTATATGTTTTAGCTACATCCCCACTCTTATAGATGGCTTGCAACCCAGGAAAGGATGGGAAGTTATCTTTTGGATGCTCTTCTGTACAAATGTGACATACGAAGATGTTGTTTAATGGACATTCCATTTGGGGATGTTTAGTTATACATATGGGACAAAAGATACTGATTGTTGCTTGTTCTTCATACTTCCTATTCTTAGCTTGTAAAGTATCTAGTTGAGAACCCATTGCTCCTAAGATATCATTCTTAAAATTCTCCAATAGGTTTCCTAACTCTATCCTTGTAACTCCTCCTGAACTAGGAACATTTCCTCTTACATTTGTACTAAAAGGCTCTTGAAATTTTTTCTCAACTTCCCCCCTATTCCTAGAATAATTTTTACACATCTCACTGATTTGTGCAAAATTTTTATGAGAAATATCGCCAACTTCCATGAGATTAATACTTTATAACAATTCCTAGGAGATCCCCTTAAATAAAATTATACGTACTGTATCTTCTCATAGGTCATTATATTTAGACTTATGTGATGTATAAATGAACCTTTCGAGATACTCCTCCAGGATCTCATCTTCAAGTTGTTGTATCTTGAATATATCATGTCGAGAGTCCTTGGGTTTGCAATAATCTTGATATTTTTGCAAAAATGAATTTTTCATACCATCCCAAGTCCCAATAGTGAATTCTCCTAATCCCATGAACCATCTCAAGGCGGAATCTTTTAGTGTAGCAGGAAAGAGTTTTAGTTTGTGAGCATCTTGTAGATAATTGTAACTCCTACAAAGGATTTCAAACTTGAACAGGAATGTGTCCGGGTTCTCATAACTTTTTCCATAGAAAGCAGGTAAGGAGGAAGGTAGGATGTTTTTCATAGTTACATCCTACATTGTATCTAAAATAGGGAACCCGAAGGCAGCCTCAGTTAGTTTTTCCCCTTCTCCTTCTTCATTTATAACTTCATCATGATCTTCATTTTCTCCCCATATCTCCATATAAGTTGGATTCTTAACGTAAATATAATTAGGAGGATCCTTTCGAGGTGATAATGTGGTGTCCCAATGTTCTTTTTCGAGAGAGATATTCCTTTGATCAACCATGTTTTTATTGAATCCTAGAGGGATAGTAGGTTCTAATGTAAAATTTTTAATTTTCAAGATGAATGGATCTACTGAGGTTCAAAAGAGATCTTTTGCTTGAGCAATATCAACAATGTCAAAAAAATTCGAATCTCCTACTAGTGAAAAAGTTGTGATAATTGGGTTTGAAACTAGTGGAGGGATGGAGGTTTCTAATGGCTAATCCTCTTGAACTTCCTCAGGAATGGGGTCCTTAGGAACTTCTACCAAGTCTCCTTCTCCTTCTATGGATTCCCCAGTAATATCTTCTAAGAGAGACTCCTTAGGTTTCAGGGTAGAGCTACTTCCTATAGGCGTATTTCGATAACTTTCAGGTGAGTTAGTGGTTGGGGAATTACGTCCCCTACAGTAGTTAGTAGGGACTTCAATAAGTTTTCTAGTCTTAACAAATATACCTTAAGGATCTCTAATTCTACTCATGAAATAATTTTAAACTAAATAAAACCTATGCTACTACTGTTGTTGGATTTGGGGGTGCTTATTATAATAGATGCGCAGGTTCTTACTTCTCATATTACTACTCCCTTGCTACCAACCTATTACTAAAATTCATAAAGAATTCTACTCTACCTTGTAGAACAACTCCCCGAAAATGACACCAAAAGTGTTCAGGTGTTATAATGTGTAAATTAATTCACCTATTCTTTAATTATCAACCAGGGTTGGTAAGATTAGAGTTGACACAAAATATATGCGAAGGAAGAGGGGTTCTTATAGTGTCGAGAAAATATTTTAACAAACAAAAGATCGAAATATCTTTCAAAATGAAAAACTGAGTCAAACTCCTAAGAATGCAATTATTAAGGTAATTAAACTGAGACAGAATAATAAACTAAACAATTGATGATTAATTTTATAACTTTAAAAATAAATACAATCAACAATTAACCATTCAAATAGGAAACTAGGGTGCAAGGAGGACTTAACTTATAAGCAAGTAGAAAACTTAATAAAAGAAATATCTTTAGGTTCTGTCCTACATGTTCTTTCAATAATAACACAATGTAAAATAGAAAACCTAAAAACATACTAAGGATAACACATATAACACTAGATCTCACAAGCAAACGGATATATCAATTCAAAAGACATAAACACAAAACAATACAATAGTTAAAAAAAATCAGAAACAATATTCAAGAAACAATAACATAACACATCTTAATAGATATTCAAGGTGAAAAGAAATAAGGAAAATGATAAAACTTTAATAAATAACCTAAAACAATTAAACTCTAACTTCAATGTTATACAAAACTAACATCTAAGTATTACAGCCAAAACATTATTCAGACATTAAAGAAATAGAGCTGAAAGCAATCTCAAAATACATAAAAAAACACTAAAAATGAAACTGTGGGCTTGTTGTAATCTCACAGATCACATAAGGTTACCAATATGTTGGAGCAGGGTCTCACAGCTACAGGAAAATCTGCTATATCGGGACATGGAAGTCAAAGAAGAATAGTACCTAAGCGGCTGAGAAGAGAGAGATCAACCACTGCACTTAAGGCAACGACGAAGATATGAGGGCTCAGATACCCTCATAAAGGAAAAGGAGCAATGAGCTGAGGCATTGAAGACGAAGAACATAAGCGGAGCAACCGAGGAAGCGACGCCCATACCCACGATCAGCGCTGGGAAGCATAGAAGACTATAGAAAGCTGTGGTGTGATGGAAAGCAGTAGTTCAAGTATAGATAGGCCGACTTTCGCAGTTAGGGTTTTGGGGTTACTGTTGGGACAGGCCCACAGTGTTGTAATGGTGAGACCTTTGGGCCACCTATATAAGGATGTATTTTGTATTGTAAAAGGTTATACATTTGGGTAGCTATTTAGACAGTTAGATAGTTAGCCTTCTGAGTCATTTAGCTAGCTGAGTGTCTCTAGTGTCTCAGTATTGTAAGAGTTAAACTCTGGTTCTGTTATTCAGTTAGTAGTTATCTTACTGTAACCAGTAGCTGGCTCTAAGAGCATGTATGTAACAATCCACAGGGATTGAAAAATCTGCAGGGATTAAGAGAGAGAGAGAGAAGAAGAGTATATTGTAAGAGAATGCAATATAAGAGAAGAGATCTAAGAGAGAAGGGCTCCTGGCGGTGTGCGCGGAGTTTCCCAGAAGATCTCAAGCTACATATCAGGTTGCAGCGGAATTGTGTTTACTCTCTCAAGATATAATATAAAAACCAGTTCCCGTGGATGTAACTTACCCCCTGGAGGTGAACCACGTAAAATCAGTGTGTTGTGTGACTATTCATGTGAATGTGCTTTATTTATCTATTATCTGTTATTCATTACATGAACTTGACTACCAGTTAATGAATGAGTAATTGTATGCTATCTTTAGTTACAGTAGCGTGGAAGATTACTATGAGTAGAATCTGTTAAGTATTCTATATACGAGTTCTCAGTACTTGATGCACGATAGTTGCAGTTACAGTGTTAAGTGATTTCTGCATATTAGTTCAGCAAGTTGAGTATAGTAGATAAGTGTATTAGACTGTAGGAGTCTAAGTGAGGTTGTTTAAGCTTAACTATTATACTATGAGAAAATCCATTGGACCGTGAGAGTCATATTGAAGCCTTACCGTTAAAGATATCAGCATATAGAAAGGCGATATCGCACTGCTGGAGGAGCCACGGTGTGACATATCATGGGTTAAGAGCCAAGAAGAGGAGATAGTTTGCGTATCGTGCTAGCATCAGCGATGTGATAAGATATCTCTCCCTCCCAGGACCAGCGAGTAAGAGAGGTCACCATCGTAGAGAGATCCCGCTGATTAGGAAGAGTCACGCGACCACCAGGATGCTACACAACCTTACTGAGGACACTTGAGTCCTCAACCAACCCATCCAATATCACTTTGGGTGAGACTTTATACCATCCTATGGTCTGTCACCGAAAGAGCCAGTGAGATAGGGGTTTTGTTGGTACATTAAAGGAAACCCGGTTCTACCCAGAGAGACCAACACAATAATACATACTAAACAATACATATATATAATAGAGACAAGATATAAGAACAAGTAGGTGAATTAACATATTATATTACATGAATGGGTCCATACAACACAAAGAACTGAACCGAGTTCTCATCTAGCTCAACAGCCTAATATATATGATTACAAAATAGTTACAAAATAACTACCTGTCGGTTCAGTGAACTGACACAACCTTAGGTGGCCGACCTAATCTATAGTTTAGCCCGCTGATCCACTTAGTCAGCTGCTCAACTAAGTTGGTTATCATTCAAGTCGACTTATCGACTTGCTCCTCCTACATCTCCCCCACAAACAAAATGTTTCTTCATCCCGAAGAAACAAGGAGGTACACAATTCTTCTTGACTGGTATTAGTAGTTATTGTGATGTGCCTGGTCTTCATGGGACGTGAAGTCTGATGGTCGGTCTTTCCTGCACATAGACTTTGACAATGGCTGGGGCTATCACTGCTAGGTGATGTTGGAAATCTGTCCAACTTTGCAATATCTTCTAGATGTCGATGGTGAATGTGGTCAGGCTTGACAAGATCAACATTTTCTCAGAAATGGAGACTTCAGCTATTTTATCCATGTCGGGACCCAGAAACTAGTCCTTCTCCTCTGTAGTCTCGATAAGTCGTTTCATCTGTGGGCAGATGATTTCGACTTTTTCCAAGTTGGGGATAGCCTATTGCACCCACTGAGGTTCTTCCCTCTCAAGTTTCTGCAGCTTGGCTATTTCAAGCACTATTTGTTCTTCTATTGTGGTTCTGAGTGATTCATCAATGGTTTTCTTGTTTTCCAGTGCCTAGATCCCTTGTCGGGTCTGTCGAGTTTGTTGATAGACTTTCCCATAGTAAGCAGGCCAGTCTTGTAGTATTTCTTCAGTGATGACAGACTCCTCCATGTGATCTTGCAGTGGAACCAATGTTGTAATCTCACAGATTGATCTGTAGGATATCAACTTTAGTGCATTAAAATTTTGTTGTAAAAGAATGCGTGCAACAAGTTAATTAATGGATAGTATTAACAGAAACTAAATGCTTAGAATAGGAATGAAAAATAAGTCGGATAACCAGATGCCAAACAGAAAACATAGAAACAGGGAGTCATAAAACAGAAGTTGATAATAGAGTTCACCCCCTCCACTGGGCTACGTCTCTGGGTCCCTCTCCAATGGGTACCGATCCAATTAATCTCTTAAAATGGTACAAAATGGTTCTGGAAACAACTTCAGCAACTGTAAAATAGAATGCTGGACAGAAAGTATTTAAGACTCCTCTCTGAAAGCTACAAAACTGGACTTCAACAGACAAAAGAAGCCAAGTATAACTGAGAGTAGTCGACTTCAAAAGGAACAGCATGTGGATAGCTTTACAGAAAAATTCTCTCTCCAAGCTTCTCATAACATATAAATTTTGTCCTGCGCTCTTAACGAACTGAGTCCCCCCTGCTCTGAACGAACTCCTCTCCTTTATTACTCATCTTTGCCATTACAAAGGAGCCAAAACGTTCAAAGAAATGTGACTATTCACATCCCCTGAAACGCGACATCAAGACTGTTCATATGCCTTTCGTCATTATTCCAGCTGTGGCATAATTGCCAAGAAATCTTTGCCAAACTGTTACAGCTAAGCCGTGCCATGTGCATTGCAGTGTTTGAATCAGAGGTTGTAGTCATCTTCTCATTCACCGTTGTGGAAGAGGATAAGCAATGGCTTCGACGGTCTCACTCACAATCAGTTGTCGGTTGGTTTTCGAGTCGGAGGCTTTAGTTACTTTGGTTTCCGCAGTTGCGGATGGCGCACCACTTCTTTTTCCGATTCCGTCGAGTTATTTCGTCGATATTTTAAGTGTTGGGATTCCACCATTGCGGCTGCCGGAAGCGTTGTTCTTCCGATCAAGCTTGTGGCTGTCGTTGCGGACTACTTATTGCTCCGACTTTCGATCCGTCCGAATGTCTGTTAAGCTTCCACTGTTGCAGAAGGGAGAAGTCTTTTATCTATCTGCCATTGCGGCTCCCAAATTGCTCCGCCTTTCGATTCGTCCGAATGTCTGTTAATCTTCCGCCGTTGCAGAAGGGAGAAAAGAATGTGAGGCCTGACGTTGTGGAGGGAGCTCTGTTCCGACCTCCGATGCTTTGTATTTTTTCCATCCAATTTTCTTCAACCGTCATTTCTGAACCATGTACCATATTGGATCTTCACAGAGGAATAATCCGCCGGATCAATCCTCCCCATTGGAGAGCTTTTGGACCACCAAAAGCCTTAATTATTCTGGAAGTAAGTGAGGGTAAAGTTCCCTCACTTTTCCAATATCCATCCATCTTTCTTTGCTTGGATGCATTCCTTTCAGCCCCACTCGAAGGTACTCAGCATTCCCCCTTCGTGAAGTCCTTACATTTCTGTCAATAATAACATCATCCTACAACTCTCTCATATATTCAGGTGCCAAATCATCAATTGAAGGAATCTGTATGTTAATTTCCTTGTCCATGATCATAGGAGGCTCATACAATTTAAGATTCTCAACATTGATAACTGAATAAATTTGCATGTATGGAGGTAAATTCAAGCGAAAAGAATTAGTACCGATCTTTTCCAAGATCTCAAAAGGACCATACCTGATAGGTTTAAGCTTTTTACCTTCACCTTTCATCCTTTCTTTGGTGATATGTAACCAAACTCTGTCACCTACCTGAAATTGATGATCAACTCGATGCTTGTCATGCCTGGCTTTGTACTTTTCCTGGCTCTTCTCCAACTATTCTTGAACTGCCTGGTGCACTGCTTGGATTCTCTGAATGAACTTTAAAGCTTTATCTGCATCATGATGTCCATCCACTGCATCTTTGCCAAAAGAGAAGTCCATCGGTGTTTTTGGAAGATAACCAAAACAAGATTCAAAAGGAGATCTTTCTGTGGAAGAATGAATTGCATGATTGTAAGCATGTTGTATATACTGCAACTGTTCATCCCAAAGTTTAGGATGCTTACTACAATATCCTTTAAGCAGCTAAATCACTGTTCTGTTTACTACCTCTGTTTTTCCATCGGCTTGTGGATGAAAAGCTGTACTTTTCTTTAGTTTATTGTCCATAAGCTCCCATAAAGTTGACCAGAATTTTCCCAAGAACCGGGAATCTCGATCAGATACAATAGACATGGGTAGCCCAAAATGTACCCAAACTTTTTGAAAGAATAAATGAGTTGTTTGTTCAGCCATGATCTGCTTGTTACATGGCATTAAGATACACATTTTGCTGAATCTATCCACAACGACATATAGGTAATCATGTCCTTTTCTAGACATAGGTAGTCCCCCTACAAAGTCCATAGAAATTCTTTCCCAAGGACGAGAAGAAACTAGAAGAGGAGTGTACAAACCCAATTTCCTATTGCTAGGCTTACTTGTTGCACACATAACACAACATCTTATATATTTAGCTATAGTTTCTTGCATATGAGGCCAATAGCAGTGATTCTGCAATACAGACAATGTTTTACTTACTCCAAAATGTCCCGCAATTAATGAACTATGTGCTTCTCGAATCACATGCACTCTTTCTTTCTCTGGAATATAGAGTTTACCAAGATGATACAAAATTTGATTATGCACATAATAGTTCTCTTCCTGTTTACCATGTATAAGTGATGCATATACTTTCTTAAAATCTTTATCTTCTGCATACTGTTCAATATAACTTTCATGTGTTAATGAACTATTTTGAAGAATGATTGAAGCATTTGTAGGTGGCCTTGATAACATGTCTGCTACTTTATTAAGAATTCCCTTTTTGTACTTAATGACGAGATGAAACTGTTGTAAGAACCCCATCTATCTTAATTTCCTACTTTGTTGTATTTTAGTTTGAGATTGTAAATATTGAAGTGGCTGGTGATCAGTATGTATGAATGTCTCTTTTCCCATGATATAATGTTTCCACTTCTTCACACTCTGTACTAAAGCATACAATTCTTTGTCATAGGTTGGATAGTTACTTACCGCAGTAGAGAATGTTTCTGAATGGTAGCAGACTGGCTTCCTTCCTTGCATCAAAACTGCTCCCATGGAAAACCCGCTGGCATCGGTTTCGATCTCAAATGGCTGCTGCAAATCTGGAAATGTCAGAACTGGTGCTGTGCTAATATTTTCCTTCAAAGTGTCGAAGGATTTCTGATGCTTGCCTCCCCACTGGAAAATTTATTTAATGCTTGTCAACGCATGTAATGGAGCAGCAATGGAAGAAAACCCAGAAATTAATTTCCTCCAATACTGAACCGCACCCAAAAAACTTTTGATTTCAGTAACGGTGTTAGGCCGTGGCCAGTTTACAATGACAACAACCTTGGCTAGTTCCACTCACAGGTGGCCTCCACCAATAATATGGCCTAGATATACTAAAGAAGTTTTAGCAAATTCACATTTGGACATTTTTACATAAAGCTTTTCCTTTCTTA
>LPNX010273440.1:266495-311376 GCA_001517045.1 Pseudotsuga menziesii
TGGGATGGATGACCCCCTTCTCAATCAGCTCCTGAACCTGCTTCTTGATCTCCTCATTCTGCATTATAGACATCCGGTACATGTCTATGTTCAGGAGTGGCACATCCTGCTGCAAATGTATCTCATGCTGAATCTCTCTCTTCGGTGGTAACCCCTTCAAATATTGAAACAAATCATCATACTTAGAAATTATGTCAATCAGTTCAGATTTATGCTTAGGGTCACATTCTTCAAAATATTTAGAGACTTCATCATTTTTCATCTTAACCATCATCAACACAAAATTCTTACTAGCATTTACCAACCTCTTCATTTGTCCTGTAGAGAGTATTGTTAGATTGGTTTTTATCTTATGTGCTCGTACAATATATTCCATACCTTCTTTAAAAATATGATACTTATTTTGCTCTCTCTAAAAGACTGCTTTTCGGTCATACAAATATGGACTCCCAAGTACAATTCCACAAATGTCAAGTGGTACTAGATCCAATTCTACCTCATCCCTAAACTTGTCAGTAATTGCAAATTTTAATACACATTTCCTGGTAACTTGCAATCGTGTATCATTAGTAACCCAACCTAGAGGATAGGGATTTTCATGAGGCACAGTAACTAAATGCAATTTCTTAACCACTTCTTCTGATATCAGATTTACTTGTGAACCACTATCACACAATGTATCAATCTTTGTGTGATTTGCAATGACACGAACATGAAACAGTGCACTTCTATCTTTATCATTTTGCTTAGAAGTAGATGGCAGACTTGTACTTGCACTATAACTTAATTTTGCATCAATGGGAAGTGAGATACTATTATCCTTACCTTGGATTCCGACAGCTGTAACCTTTGTTTCATCACCTGAGTCGGATCCCAAGTCTTGAATAGCTGCTGCAGTAGCTTTTGCTTTTCCTTTATCTTTGTTTCCTCTGTACTTCTTTGGCCTTAACTCCGGATGAAGTTTCCAACACTTAGAGGCATCATGTCCCTTCTGACAATGCAAACATGTAGGATTTTCACCCTCTTTCTTAGCAGTAGCCATCTTCTTTTTCCCCTTATCTTTACCTTTTGATTTGTTGTCAAATTTAAATGACTTCTTCACAAAAGTATCATTAGCATGATTACCCCTGGCTTCTAAATGGATAACTTGAACGCATACATCATCCAAATTACTAGGATTAAACATCAACAAGGTATGTTTCAAATAAGAATGCATGCCACCAATGTACTTAAGAAGAGTTTCCTGTGTATCTAATGAAACATTCAATGCAATAGCCCTCTTTTTGAATTCATGAGTATAATATTGAATGCTTTGTCCTTTACCTTGTCTAAACATTTGCCATTTCATGGTTAATTGCTGCATGTAACCTAAAGGATAAAATTGCTTTCTTAATACTTCTATGAATTCATTCCAAACTAAAATAATTTTACCATTCTTTCGAAGATCTTGTTGAATCTTTCTCTCCCACCAAGTAAGAGCCATTCCACTCATTCTCAAAGTGGCCAATTGAATCCTAGAAGGGTCATCATTAATGCCCTACACCCTGCAATATACTTCAAGCTGCTTGATCCAATTGTCTAATTTTTCAGCATCTACATCTCCATTATAAATAGGTAATTCAAATTTTACATCCAATTTGAAATAAGGCATATTAGGACTTGCATTATTTGAATGAGAAGTATGAGAAGAAGAAAAAGTTTGATTAGTGTCAGGAGGATCACCATCACCTCCTACTCCTTTAACCTTTTCTTCCCTCCTTACGTCTGCATCTCTGGATGAAGATCCTTCTTCCTTCTTCTTCCTTTCTACTCGCTCATCGAGTAGAATTTCCATCATGGCTTTCATGCTCATAAAAGCCTCCAGAAACTCAGTTTCAAAAATAACAGGTTTTTCCCATTCGGTATGTCCTTCTTCTTCCCCTCGTGGAGAAGACATGGTTCTTGAGAATGTTCTCCTGGAGCCAATCTCAGGATCTCCTTCAACCAATTCTCCTTCACCAACCTTTAACCTGGACCTGGTAAGCATTCACAAACTTGCACAACAGTCAACTAGCTCTGATACCAAAATATGATCTGTAGGATCTCAACTTTAGTGCATTAAAAGTTTGTTATAAAAGAATGCATGCAACAGGTTAATTAACGGACAGTATTAACAGAAACTAAATGCTCAGAATAGGAATGAAAAACAAGACAAATAACCAAATGCCAAATAGAAAACACAGAAACAGGGAGTCATAAAACAAAAGTTGATAATGGAGTTCACCCCCTCCACTGGGCTACGTCTCCGGGTCCCTCTCCAATGGGTACCGATCCAATTAATATCTTAAAATGGTACAAAATGGTTCTGGAAACAACTTCAGCAACTGTAAAATAGAATACTGGACAGAAAGTCTTTAAGACTCCTCTCTGAAAGCTACAAAACTGGACTTCAACAGACAAAAGAAGGCAAGTATAACTGAGAGTAGCCGACTTCAAAAGGAACAACATGTGGATAGCTTTACAGAAAAATTCTCTCTCCAAGCTTCTCATAATAGAGAAATGTTGTCCTGCGCTCTCAACGAACTGAGTCCCCCCTGCTCTGAATGAACTCCTCTCCTTTATTAATCATCTTTGCCCTTACAAAGGAGCCAAAAAATTCAAAGAAATGCGACTGTTCACATCCCCTGAAACGCGGCATCAAGAATATTCATATGCCTTTCATCGTTATTCCAGCTGTGGCATAACTGACAAGAAAGCTTTTCCAAACTATTACAGCTAAGCCATGCCATGTGCATTGCAGTGTTTGAATCGGAGGTTGTAGTCATCTGCTCATTCGCCATTGTGGAAGAGGATAAGCAACAGCTCCGACGGTCTCACTCGCAATTGGCTGTCGGTTGGTTTTTGAGTCGGAGGCTTTAGTTACTTTGGTTTCCGCAGTTGCGGATGGCGCACCACTTCTTTTTCCAATTCCATCGATTTATTTCACCGATCTTTTAAGTGTTGGGCTTCCACCATTGTGGCTGCCAGAAGCGTTGTTCTTCTGATCAAGCTTGTGGCCGTCGTTGCGGACTGCTTATCACTCCGACTTCCGATCCATCCGAATGTCCATTAAGCTTCCGCTGTTGCAGAAGGGAGAAGTCTTTTATCTATCCGCCATTGCAGATCCCGAATCGCTCCGACTTTCGATCTGTCCGAATGTCTATTAAGCTTCCACCGTCGTAGAAGGGAGAAAAGAATGTGAGCCCCGACGTTGCGGAGGGAGATCTCTTCCGACCTTTGATGCTTTGTATTTTTCCCATCTGATTTTCTTCAACCACCGTTTCTAAACCATGTACCATATTGTATCTTCACAGAGGAATAATCCACCGGATCATAGATCACATAAGGTTACCAATAATACATACTAAAACATACATATATAACATAGAAAAGAGATAAGAACAAGTAGGTGAATTAACAAATTATATTACATGAATGGGTCCATACAACATAGAGAACTGAACTGAGTTCTCATCTGGCTCAACAGCCTAATATACATGATTACAAAACAGTTACAAAATAACTACTTGTCAGTTCAATGAACCGACACAACCTTAAGTGGCCGACCTAATCTCTAGTTTAGTCGACCGACTGACTTAGTCAGCTGATCGACTAAGTCGGCTATCGTTCAAGTTGACTTATTGACTTGCTCCTACAGGGATGAATGACAGATTGAACTATGGGTCTGAAAGGGGTGGCTGAATAATAGACTGAACAAGACTTCTGAATGACAGTCTGCACAGTTAAAATAATAAAAACTACCCTAAATGAGCTAATCTTCAGCTGAATTCATGCAGATGTGAATCTAATGCATAGAGGAAATAAGTAAACCTACTTATTAAGCAAATTTAACTATGAAATAGACTTAAACAAATTCATAAACAAAAGCATAAAGAAACTATTGCATATTAATAAACTGAAATGTAAATTGCATAAACTGATAATTTATAATAAAAAAATGAAATAAACAGAACTAAATCTATTTAATTTGATAAACAACAATCTATTCTATCTAACTTGCAAGTAAACCAAACAATGGACTAGAAATGAAATGACTGAAAACAAAGCTGGAAGCAAACTATGCACGCAGCTAATTATCTAATTCAGAAATAAAATTGCATTGATGAAATAATAAAATAGGCTGCAAATTAAACTAGCTACAACAGAAAAATGAAAGAAATAAACAAGAAAATAAACCTCTGGTTGATGAAGGGCCCTCTTAGCAATTAGGGGTGGTTCCTGGCTAAATTCTACTCAAACGCAATCTTCAACAGTAACACATACAACTCTTTATTCAAATGATGGAACATAAATACAGTGTGCTTAAGAACAAATCAAACCATGAATTGATAACACTGCGAACTAATTCTTCTTGGCTAATTTAGCTCTTCTAGCTAACTGAGCTCTCACACAGAGACTAATTTATATAATATTTTATAGAGATGAGCAAGTTGACCCTTTAGTGGTCGACTACTCTCTAAATTTATTCGATCATAAAGGAACATAACAGATTGCAGGCCAACACACATGAATACTCCTTTCTTCAGCATAGTTCTCGTCTTCTTTACTGGACAATGAACGCACAAGCTCCTCTTCAGTGTGAATGGTCTTTAGATGTGGTGCACGGGTTCCTTCCTTATTGCAGCAGGTGGGTTGATATTGGATAGAGAAGAATGTATTGGTGAATCTTCTATAACATAGGTTAAATGCATCAATCCAATGTGTGGATTGTTGATGTGGTGGCAAGCGAAGGAGGCTGTGGCTGGAAAATTATCTAGAGACAAGCTTCATCACCCAGACACATGGACAACAGTTCATTTGCAGGATGTTTCATGTTTAAAATGCCTGAAGTGAATTCTCAGCAGCGTGCAGTCTGGTTAACGATCTGGATGGATAGATGAACAACAATCTGGTCCGTGAGGTGGATTCACTGGGTGTCGATCTAGGGTGAACGGAGTGGCTATTTGCTGGCACACTTCAGGACTGCAGTCTAGTTGGACATGCTGTGTGCAAGGCAGTCTGAATGCGTTCTGTTTATTAAGTTGGCCAAAAAGATTATAAACTCTGCAAACAAATATAGAAATCAATTAATACATCAAATGCGCTTTAATAATGTCATTTTTAATTAATAAAACCATAAAAATGATAATAATAAAATGATTTTATATAAACCTTAAATACACTCATACCTGGGGTTGAATAATGATATGCGTGACATAAAATATGCAAAAGATAATAAAACATGTGTTTCAATGAGTAATTTAACTGCAAAAAAATGATATCAAATCTAGGATCAACACCTGCTCCACCCGAGACCCCTTTTCATATTGATAAACCTAGTGAAAATCCTGAAGTCCCACCTCACATTCCTAAGTGATTCATAAAGCATTCACAGCACAATCCTAATGCCCGATCTTCCTAGAACTATTCCATTGTAGAGGATTTGGGACTCCTTGTATGATGTCTGCCTTAAACGTTCTTCAGAATTTCCCTTTGATGAGGAAATCCTTGATGTCTTCCCTTGGGGTGGTTAATTCAAACCCATCCTCAGTGATTAAATTTGAAACTCATGAAGTTCATCCTTGTTTGCCTTACTAGGTGTCTCTTTTAGTGCATGTAGAGTGTATGAACAACACCATTAAATGCACAGTGATTGATGAAGGCGTTGCGGCTTTGGTGATGTCTTTAGCCTATTAGAAGGGATTAGGTTCTCCTACAATGTCAAAATATGGAACTATGTTGACTGATTTTGATGGGATATATTTTCGGTTGCATGTTATACTTCCTTTTCTTGAGGTCCAATTGGGAGGGAAGACTGTGACGATCAAGGTTGAAGTGGCTGACGCGCTCCTCGACTATAACCTTTTACTGGGCTGTAACTAGATTTATAATATAAAATCGGTCGCGTCATCCCTCTTCTAATTGATTTGTTTTCCTTTTGAAGGGAGGATTGTTACAATTGATAAAAAATATTTTGATAATTTTGGTATGAAAGCATCATTGGGAGCTACTATCATAGTCATTGATAATTCTCAACCGATAACTGCGAATGTTGGGGTAGGAATGTATCCTTCGTTGATGGGAAATTTAATTTTTCCACACCAATACTTACTATAGGTTCTAGCCTTGGTATATATTTATCATCGTTGATTTTGGTTCCATTTCACATTTCACGTTTGGAATATCCTTGGGCTCTCCCTTCATCGAGAACTTCATATGAAGACCCTAGACTTGCCAAGATGGACATGCCGTTATGTACAACATTGGTGGCTTATCAAGATAATATTGGTCATGTTGTATATCCTAGTCCTTCCTCTTCACAGATGGAGGGGAGAACCATTATGCAATGCCTACTTGGGAATTTGCATCATCTCACTCGCATGACTACTTCAACGATATTTTTCCAATGGATGAAGCTATTCTCGAAGCTATGTTTGGTGTAGAACAACCTTGGGGAGAGTTACATGATAGATCTTACTTTCTTCCTAATATTGAATGTATGGAGTGTGATGACTATAGGGAGACCCTTAGTGAGAAAGTTGGTAGGCCTATGGTCCTACTAGGCGCTCTGAGTAAGTATGCCAAAGGAAACATGGCCAATTTGTCACCAACCATGCCTATCAACATTTCTCAAACTCCTAGAAAGATAGAAAATGTGTACATTGGTGCGGATTTTTCCCTCGATGAGGTTGAGGCGTACACAAATATCTTCAAATAATTTTGAGATGTGTTTGCTTGGTTCTATGAGGAAATGCCAAGAATAGACCCTCGCATTGTTGAACATTATATTAATACATATCTAGAAGCTAGACCCATTCGACAACTTTTGCATGCGATGAATCCTAGGAAAGAGCCTACTATTAAGGAGGAGATATAGAAGTTTCTTAAGGTTGGATTCATCTATCCCATTCCATTAACTAAATGGGTATCCAATCCTATTCTTGTCGATGAAAAACAGGGAACTATCTATGTATGCACTGATTTTAGAGACCTGAACCGAGCTTGTCCTTAGGATAACTTCCCCCCGCCATTTATTTATCAGATTTTGGATGAGTGTGGGAGAAGTGAGGTGTTCTTGTTTATGGGTGGATTTTTAGGGAATAATCATATTCATATCAAAACCTAGGATCAACATAAAATGGCTTTCATTTGTCCTTGGGGTACGTTTGCATATCAAAAAATGCATTTCGGCCTTAAAAATGTTGGAGCTACTTTTCAATAGGCTATGACCTTCGCTTTTCATGACCTTAATGCATAATTGAAGTGTATCTTGATGATTTAGATGCCCACTCTCATTTGAGAGTATATCATCCTAACCATCTACTCTTGGTTTTCGAAAAATGCCATCGATATCAAATCCGGTTAAATCCTCAAAAGTGCATCTTTTGTGTGAAAGTAGGTCGCTTACTAGGTTTCATTGTTTCTGAGGAGGGAATTAGGGTCAGCCCTTTAAAGGTTGAGGAAATAATTCAGTTGTCTCCCCTGTGCAATATTATACATCTTCATATTTTTCAAGGGATGGAAATATTCTTGCGGAGGTTCATTGACAATTTTTCCAATTTGACCAAAGGTTTCATGCGCTTACTGAAGAAAGACACACCTTTTATCTAGGATGAGAGACCAAATGAGTATTTATATTCTTTCAAGAAATCCGTGGCATCAGACCCCATTCTTAGTCCACCCGACTACAAACACGATTTCTTATTATATGTGGCCATGTCTGAAGAGATGATTGGTATGGTCTTGGTCTAAGAGGATGAGAAGCTCCAAGATCATGTCATATATTATCTTAGTTGAAACCTCATTGATGCGGAGCTTCGTTATACTTATGGCGAGAAGCTATCCCTTTCTACTGTCCATGCGGTCCAACGTTTGAGGCATTGCATACTCCTTTGCCAAACTTTGGTTGTGTCTCACATTAATCAATTTCAGTTTGTCCTCACCAGAAGGATGATAGGGGGGGAGTACAATAAATGGATTGAGATTTTACAAGAATTCGATCTCGAGTTTGTTTCAGCAAAGTCGAATAAATGATTTATTTTTGCAGAGCTCATATTGAACTTTCCTAGATTTGATGAAGGGGAGATTCTTGAAAACTCTTTTGTTGATGAGCATATTTTTCTCATTTCAACTATGGATCCATGGTATGGGGATATTATTGTCTATTTGAAAAATTTGAAGGTTCCTTCTCACCTCTCATGAGATGAGAGTCGACGTTTACGACATGTATCTAAGAATTACCTCATTGTTTGTGACACTTTGTATCAACAAGGGATCTATTCCATTTTTTGTCGGTGCTTGACTCACGAAGAGGCTGAAGTTGTGCTAAATGATTTCCACGAAGGGGTGTATGGTGGTCATTTATCGAGGATTTCTACATCCCAAAATATTTTGAGAGAAGGTTATTTTTAGTCATCGACCTTCAAGGATTGTGTTAATGTGGTCAAGAGGTGCCACCCTTTCCAAGTGTTTGCATGGAACATTGATTCGGAGGATTATTCATCTTTAATTTACACTGATCCAATATGGTACAATGGTATTTAATCTATGGTTCAAAGAACATAACATATGTTTTAACTCACAGATTTAGCTATGACACAAATTTAGCTATGACACAAATTAAGCTATGACAAAAATTGAGTTGTGACACAGATTGAGCTCTGACACAGATTGAGCTGTGACACAGATTGAGCTGTGACACAGATTTAGCTATGACACAGCTTGAGCTGTGACACAGATTGAGCTGCGACATAGATTGAGCTGTTACACAGATTTAGCTATGACACAGATTGAGCTATGACATAGATTTAGCTATGACAAAGATTGAGCTGCAACACAGATTGAGCTGTGACACAGATTGAGCTGCGACACAGATTGAACTGTGACACAGATTGACCTGCGACAGACTTTTTACACTACTGTGACAGACTTGCTGTGACATCACGAAGTTAGTGGTGACATCAAACGGATATGTTACGTGTGATGGTATGGTATGGTGCAACATATGTGCGTAACGTTCATTGCAACGTGTTGTGAGTCAACATATGTGTGTGGAGTTGGTTGCAACGTTTCGGGAATATGGAACGTCGTGGTATCATAATGCTTAACAACGTTTTGGCCGAATTGCATGGTTCAGCTTAGCATGGTTGTAACAATAATAAAAAAGAAAAAAGAAAAAAAGATAACAGCTGAGATGATGGAATCGAATCGATTACTTATCCCTCCTGCTGAACTCTTAAATAGAGGAGGCTGGCCACCAAGAAGGGGGCGGATTGTTTTTTGGAGCACAGAGTATCGTTTCTCTATTATGAGAAGCTTAGAGATCATTTTTGCTGTGAAGTGTCCAGATGCTGTGCTGTAGAAGTCGACATTCTCTGTTATATTTTAGCTTTCTTTATCTTTGAATGCTGATTTTAATTTCGAGAGAAAGGTCTTAAAGATTTTGTACAACATTCTGTTTACAGTTGCTGAAGTTGTTTCCAGAACCATTTTTGTACCATTTTAAAAATATTAATTGGATCGGTACCCATTGGAGAGGGACCCGGAGACGTAGCCCAGTGGAGGGGGTGAACTCCGTTATCAACTTCTATTTGTGACGCTCTAATTCTGTGCTTCTTTATATCTGTTTATCGGTTCATTTTACATCTGTTTCCAGTATTTAGTTTCTGTTAATGCTGTTCCATTTAATTAATCTACTAAACACATTCTTTTAAAACAAAATTTTAATGCACATAAGTTGAGGTCCGACTGATCATATTTGGTATCAGAGTTGGTTGACTATTGTGCAAGTTTTTGAATGCTTACCAGGTCTAGGTTAAAGAGTGGTGAAGGAGAATTAGTTGAAGAAGATCCTGAGCTTGGCTCCAGGAGTACATTCTCAAGAACCATGGCTTCTCCAAGAGGGGAAGAAGAAGGACATACCGAACGGGAAAAACCTGTCATTTCTGAAACAGAGTTTGTGGAGGCTTTTATGAGTATGAAATCCATGCTGGAAATTCTACTCAATGAGCGGGCAGAGAGGAAGAAAAAAGAAGAGGGATATTCATCCAGAGATGCAGAAGTGAAGCCTGAAGAAAAGGGTAAAGGAGTAGGAGGTGATGGTGATCCTCCTAACACTAATCAGACTTTTTCTTCTTCTCATAATGCAAGTCCTAATATGCCTTATTTCAAATTGGATGTCAAATTTGAATTACCTATTTATAATGGAGATGTAGATGCTGAAAAATTAGACAATTGGATCAAGCAGCTTGAGGTATATTGCAGGGTGCAGGGCATTAATGATAACCCTTCCAGGATTCAATTGGCCACTTTGAGGATGAGTGGAATGGCTCTTACCTGGTGGGAGAGAAAGATTCAGCAAGATCTTCGAAAGAATGGTAAAATTATTTCAGTTTGGAATGAATTCATTGAAGTATTAAGGAAGCAATTTTATCCTTTAGGTCATATTCAACAATTAACCATGGGTTGGAAAATGTTTCGACAAGCTAAAGGACAAAGCATTCAAGACTATACTCATGAATTCAGAAAGAGGGCTATTGCATTGAATGTTTCATTAGATACACAGGAAAATCTTCTTAAGTACATTGGTGGCATGCATTCTTATTTAAAGCATACCTTGTTGATGTTTAATCCCAGTAATTTGGATGATGTATGTGTTCAAGCTACCCATTTAGAAGCCAGGGGTAAGCATGCTAATGATACTTTTGTGAAGAAATCTTGTAAATTTGACAGCAAATCGAAAGGTCAAGACAAGGGGAAAAAGAAGACGGCTACTATTAAGAAAGAGGGTGAAAAGCCTACATGTTCGCATTGTCAGAAGGGACATGATGTCTCTAAGTGTTGGAAGCTTCATCTGGAGTTAAGGCCAAAGAAGTACAGAGGAAAAAAAGATAAAGGGAAAGCAAAAGCTACTGCAGCCATTATTCAAGACTTGGGATCCGACTCAGGTGATGAAACAAAGGTTATAGCTGTCAGAATCCAAGGTAAGGATAAAAGTATCTCACTTCCCATTGATGCACAATGCAGTTATAGTGTAAGTACAAGTCTGCCATCTACTTCTAAGCAAAACGATAAAGATAGAAGTGCACTGTTTCATGTTCGTGTCATTACAAATCACACAAAGATTGATACATTGTTTGATAGTGGTTCACAAGTAAACCTGATATCAGAAGAAGTGGTTAAGAAATTGCATTTAGTTACTGTGCCTCATGAAAATCCCTATCCTCTAGGTTGGGTTACTAATGATACACGATTGCAAGTTACAAAGAAATGTGTATTAAAATTTGCAATTACTGAAAAGTTTAGGGATGAGATAGAATTGGATGTAGTACCACTTGACATTTGCGGGATTGTACTTGGGAGTCCATATTTGTATGACCGGAAAGCAGTCTTTTATAGAGAGCAGAATAAGTATCATCTTTTTAAAGAAGGTATGGAATATATTGTACGAGCACATAAGATAAAAACCAATCTAGCAATAGTTTATGCAGGACAAATGAAGAGGTTGGTAAATGCTAGTAAGAATTTTGTGTTGATGATGGTTAAGATGAAAAATGATGAAGTCTCTAAATCTTTTAAAGAATGTGACCCTAAGCATAAATCTTAACTGATTGACATCATTTCTGAGTATGATGATTTGTTTCAAGATCCGAAGGGGTTACCACCGAGGAGAGAGATTCAGCATGAGATACATTTGCAGCAGGATGTGCCACTCCCGAACATAGCCATGTACCGGATGTCTGTAATGTAGAACGAGGAAATCAAGAAGAAGGTTCAGGAGCTAATTGAGAAGGGGGTCATCCGGCCCAGTACTTCTTCTTGCGGCTCTCCTATAGTTTTGGTTCCAAAAAAAGGATGGGTCATGGAGGATGTGTATCAACTACAGGGCCCTTAACAAAATTACCATTAAAAACAGGTATCCTCTTCCTCGTATTGATGATTTGCTTGATCAGTTGAAACATGCAATTTATTTTACAAAATTGGATCTGTGTAGTGGGTATCATCAAATTCGTGTTGCTAAAAATGATGCATGGAAAACAGCATTTAAAACAAAACAGGGTTTGTATGAATGGCTTGTAATGCCTTTTGGGCTATGTAACGCTCCTGATACTTTCATGCGGGTCATGAATGATGGCTTTCGTTCATTCATTGATGATTTTGTAATTGTATATCTAGATGATATCCTGGTGTTTAGCAAAACATGGGAAGAGCATGTTGTACATGTGAAGAAAATTTTAGATGTACTAAGAAAGGAAAAGCTTTATGTAAAAATGTCCAAATGTGAATTTGCTAAAACTTCTTTAGTATATCTAGGCCATGTCATTGGTGGAGGCCACCTGTGAGTGGACCCATCCAAGGTTGTTGTCATTGTAAACTGGCCACGGCCTAACACCGTTACTGAAATCAGAAGTTTTCTGGGTGCGGTTCAGTATTGGAGGAAATTCATTTCTGGGTTTTCTTCCATTGCTGCTCCGTTACATGCATTGACAAGTGTTAAAGAGATTTTCCAGTGGGGAGGCAAGCATCGGAGAGCCTTCAACACTTTGAAGGAAAAGATTAGCACAGCACCAGTTCTGACATTGCCAGATTTGCAGCAGCCATTTGAGATCAAAACCGATGCCAGCGGGTTTTCCATGGGAGTAGTTTTGATGCAAGGAAGGAAGCCAGTTTGTTACCATTCAGAAACATTCTCTACTGCGGTAAGTAACTATCCGACCTATGAAAAAGAATTGTATGCTTTAGTACAGAGTGTAAATAAGTGGAAACATTATATCATGGGAAAAGAAACAGTTATACATACTGATCATCAGCCACTTCAATATTTACAATCTCAAACTAAAGTACAACAAAGTAGGCATTTAAGATGGATGGGATTCTTAAAACAGTTTCATCTCATAATTAAGTACAAAAAGGAATTCATAGTAAGGTAGCAGACATGTTATCAAGGCCTTCTACAAGTGCTTCAATCATTCTTCAAAATAGTTCATTAACACATGAAAGTTATATTGAACAGTATGTAGAAGATAAAGATTTTAAGAAAGTATATGCATCATTGATACATGGTAAACAGGAAGAGAACTATTTTGTGCATGGACAACTCTTGTATCATCTCAGTAAACTCTGTATTCCAAAGAAAGAAAGAGTGCATGTGATCCGAGAGGCACATAGTTCATTGATTGCAGGACATTTTGGTGTAAGCAAAACATTGTCTGTATTGCAGAATCATTGTTATTGGCCTAAAATGCAAGAAACTGTAGCTAAATATATAAGAGGTTGTGTTATGTGTGCAACAAGTAAGCCTATCAATAGGAAATTGGGTTTGTACACTCCTATTCCGGTTTCTTCTCGTCCTTGGGAAAGTATTTCCATGGACTTTGTAGGAGGACTACCTATGACTAGAAAAGGGCATGATTACCTATATGTTGTTGTGGATAGGTTCAGTAAAATGTGTATCTTGATGCCATGTAACAAGCAGATCACTGCTGAACAAACAGCTCTTTTATTCTTTAAAAATGTTTGGGTACATTTTGGGCTACCCATGTCTATTATATCAGATCGAGATTCCCGGTTCTTGGGAAAATTCTGGTCAACTTTATGGGAGCTTATGGATACCAAACTGAATAAAAGTACAACTTTTCATCCACAAATCGATGGGCAAACAGAGGTAGTGAAAAGAACAGTGGTTCAGCTGCTCAGAGGATATTGTAGTAAGCATCCTAAACTTTGGGATGAGCAGTTGCAGTATATATAGCATGCTTACAATCATGCAGTTCATTCTTCCACACAAAAATCTCCTTTTGAAACTTGTTTTGGTTATCTGCCAAAAACACCGATGGACTTCTCTTTTGGCAAAGATGCAGTGGATGGACATCATGATGCAGATAAAGCTTTAAAGTTCATTCAGAGAATCCAAGCAGTGCAGCAGGAAGTTCAAGAACAGTTGGAGAAGAGCCAGGCAAAGTACAAAGCTAGGCATGACAAGCATCGAGTTGATCATCAATTTCAGGTTGGTGACAGAGTTTGGTTACATATCACCAAAGAGAGAATCAAAGGTGAAGGTAAAAATCTTAAGCCTATCAGGTATGGTCCCTTTGAGATCTTGGAAAAGATCGGTACTAATGCTTTTCGCTTGAATTTACCTCCATACATGCAAATTTACTCAGTTGTCAATGTTGAGAATCTTAAATTATATGAGCCTCCGATGATCATGGATGAGGAAACTAACGTACAGATTCCTTCAGTTGATGATTTGGCACCTGAATATATGAGAGAGTTGCAGGATGATGTTATTCTAGACAGAAATGTAAGGACTTCATGAAGGGGGAACGCTGAGTACCTTCGAGTGGGGCTGAAAGGAATGCATCCAAGCAAAGCAAGATGGATGGAGATTGGTAAAGTGAGGGAACTTTACCCTCACTTACTTGCTGAATGATTCAGGCTTTTGGTGGTCCAAAAGCTCTCCAATGGGGAGGAATGATCTGGAGGATTATTCATCTTTAATTTACACTGATCCAATATGGTACAATGGTATTTAATCTATGGTTCAAAGAACATAACATATGTTTTAACTCACAGATTTAGCTATGACACAAATTTAGCTATGACACAGATTAAGCTATGACACAAATTGAGCTGTGACACAGATTGAGCTGTGACACAGATTGAGCTATGACACAGATTGAGCTGTGACACAGATTTAGCTATGACATAGATTGAGCTGTGACATAGATTGAGCTGCGACATAGATTGAGTTGCGACACAGATTTAGCTATGACACAGATTGAGCTGTGACACAGATTTAGCTATGACACAGATTGAGCTATGACATAGATTGAGCTACGACACAGATTGAGTTGCGACACATATTGAGCTGTGACACAGATTGAGCTGCGACAGACTTTTTACACTACTGTGACAGACATAGCTGTGACATAGATTTAGCTGTGACAGACTTGCTGTGACATAACGAAGTTAGTGGTGACATCAAACGGATATGTTACACATGATGCTATGGTATGGTGCAACATATGTGTGTAACGGTCATTGCAACGTGGTGTGATTCAACATATGTGCGTGGAGTTGGTTGCAACATTTCAGGAATATGGAACGTCGTGGTATCATAACACTTAACAACGTTTTGGCCGAATTGCATGATTCAGCTTAGCATGGTTGTAACAATAATAAAAAAGAAAAAAGAAAAAAAGATAATAGTTGAGATGATGGAATCGAATCGATTACTTATCCCTCCCGCTGAACTCTTAAATAGAGGAGGTTGGCCACCGAGAAGGGGGTGGATTGTTTTTTGGAGCACAGAGTATCGTTTCTCTGTTATGAGAAGCTTAGAGATCATTTTTGCTGTGAAGTGTCCAGATGCTGTGCTGTAGAAGTCGACATTCTCTGTTATATTTTAGCTTTCTTTATCTTTGAATGCTGATTGTAATTTCGAGAGAAAGGTCTTAAATATTTTGTACAGCATTCTGTTTACAGTTGCTGAAGTTGTTTCCAGAACCATTTTTGTACCATTTTAGAAAGATTAATTGGATTGGTACCCATTGGAGAGGGACCCGGAGACGTAGCCCAGTGGAGGGGGTGAACTCCGTTATCAACTTCTGTTTGTGACGCTCTGATTCTGTGCTTCTTTATATCTATTTATCAGTTCATTTTACATATGTTTCCAGTATTTAGTTTCTGTTAATGTTGTTCCATTTAATTAATCTGTTGAACGCATTATTTTAACAAAAACTTTTAATGCACATAAGTTGAGGTCCGACGGATCAAACATGCACTCACATCCTGCCCCATTACATCTGATTATCATTGTTGGTCCCTTCACCAAGTGCAAAGTCAACTTTATGGATTGCAAACCAGCTTTGGATGGGGGGAATCATCATATCATAGTGGTTGTTGATTACTTCATGAAATGGGAAGAGGATATGGCCACTATCAAATCCAATAGTGAGATAGCCACGCATTTTGTTTTCAATTAGATTATCACCCGGTTTGGTATCTCAAGAGAGATTGTCACTAACCATGGCAGGAAATTTCACAGAAATATGATGGTTGAGCTGTCTTTGAAGTTAGGATATAAGAAAGAGCATTCCTCTTCTTACTATCCTCAAGTGAATGGACAGGTTGAAGCCATGAATATGTCCTCCAAGTCCATTCTCAAAAGAACCATCATGCAAGACAAGAATAATTGGCATATCATGTTATATCCTTCTTTGTGGGATTACCAAAATGTGGTCAAGACTACCACCAGTTTTTCTCCATATCAATTGGTACATGGGGTGGAGTTTATTTTACTAATTGAATCTGAAATCCATTCTTTGAACCTAGTTGTGGAACCCTTTCTAGAGACTTCTGCATTAGAGGAACGTCTGGTCTGCATAGAGCAACTTGATGAGTAGGGTCCAGATGACTTAGAAAATATTGAGGTAAACAAATGTCGCGTTAAATCCCAGTCTGATAAGTCTGTCCATCCATGGAAGTTTAGTGAAGGTGACTTGGTCCTCCTGTATGACCAAGCTAGTGAACCCTTAGGGGTGGGAAAGTTCAAACCCATGTGGCATGGGCCTTACGTGGTCAAGCAAGTGTTAGAGAAAGGTGCTTATGAGCTATTAGGTTATTAGGGGACAACCTTGGGGAGACTAGAAATGGGATCTATCTCAAAAGATACTAGCATAATTCTCAGTTGAGGATGATACTTTGTATATTATTGTACAGTTGCATAGTTTAGTTTGGTCTTCTTATGGCGATTGAATTTTTTGACTTGCTTCTGTTTGTTGTGGAAGATGTCGACAGAGTCTTTGGAATATGTAGGATATGCTGATGGTTCTATCCGCCACACCCAGAACTTAGCTTCGACTTCTTAGGTGATTTATACTCCTACGGGTCAAGTTTTGTCTTCGCGAGGTGTATGTATCCTACCTTCATCGTACAATATTACTGAACATAGTTCCGTTATTGAGTTATTATACAATGTCATCTCTCATGGTATTCGATATCTTGAGGTACATATTGACTCAGAGTTAGTGGTATTACAGTTAAATAGCATGTATCATGTTAGAGATACAACTTTATTATGAATATTCTTGTGAGTAAGGTTGTTCGAATGACAATTTGAGAACATTACATACATTCATATTCCAAGAAATTACAATCATGTTGCTGATTCATATGCAAATTACGTACTAGATTGGAATTTGATACACAGACAATGAAGCATTCACATCACATTCACACATGTAAATATAAATAACCGATCATCACAAGTCTTTTTCATTAAAATATAGTCCATAAAGTGGTTTCATAATACATAATATCATGATACAAAAAATGGGGATTTCAAGCCACCAAAATATACTCCACGGTCAATACAAAAAATTACATCTAGGCCTCTAAGCCTCTAGATAAGGATCTTGATCATGATAACACATGATGTCTCTAGATATACATATGAATAAATGAACCCATGTGCATGGTACACCCACCACGTGTATATGCATAGCCTCATGCAAGTCCTTGACTTGTGCCATGGGCACTCAGACGAAGTCAGTGTGAATGTCTTGGAGCAGACAATCCACATCCACACCCACTATATCATCACCTCTCCCCATTTGACGATGTTAAGGGAAGTTGTCAAGGTGTCTAGGCCTAACATCTGTGTATAAATGACCCATATCAATATATGTCACCACACAAAAGCATGTCTTTTTTATCTCACTATATCAAAAAATACAAAAAATAAATACATAATTCAAAAAAAAAGATTCGGGATTGTTACCTATGTCACCGTATGCGGATCCTTGTGGAATTGGCATGTCAGGATCGCCATAGAAGTATATCCCCTCATAGGGGTAGTAGTTTGTAGGTATGATGTTTCTTCGCCACCAGAGGAAAAATTCGGGTGGGTAGGGCATAGCCACTCGCCCTCTTCCTAGCCTCCGCATCACATTTTCCCAACGCAACTAAGCTGGATCCTGAGAACCATGAGGAGTGATCTCCACTCTTTGTCTTATCCCCGGTACAAACTCAAATAATAATGTACTCAAGATGCTTGCAAAACCAAAGTTTCTTACTCTACCCATATTATAGTCTGAGAACTGATGTTTCATGTTACCCAACAATGAGGTACTCCAGTCATATTTGGTGGTCGTCATGCACTCCACCACATAGAACATCAATGGCTTGGAATCCTAATGGAGGGATGTCAATCCTGCAATCCTTCCTAGTGCTAGTAGTATGGCCTTGAGGCCAAGGTTTTGGATCAAGTTCATTGGCATCTAGCTCCCATCCTTTTCTATGTCTGGGAGGTAGTAAACTGCTATATACTCCTCAATTTTGAGGCCACCTCCAACCACACAATCTTGTATATTGAATACCTCCCCTCTATGGGATAGTCCAGTAATAAAGTAAATATCCTCATCCTCATGGCTGAGAGGCATCCCATCGATATGGAAGGTTTCCATATCTGGATCCCAGCAGTCCACCAACATTTGGAGTAGTCTTGTCTTGGCGCTTAAGCTACGAAGATGCCAAAATTTATACAAGTTGCATTCCCTCAAAGCTTGTTGTGCCATCAGATCACCTTGCACAGCTTTGTCCACATCTTCATGTTTGCATTTGCGTCATTCTAGAACTATCTTGCACAAAAATTTGATAGTTTCATGATTTTTTACCTTAAAAATTGGTAAATGCTGACTTGTACTCAATTTTTTCGTAAACAGCTACATCTATATGCGCAAAAGAGAAGGATTTTCCATGTATATTAGGCCCTATATGCATAAATCAAGTGATTTTCTGCATGGACTGAAAACACCAATTTGAGGGTGCTCCAGAGATAAAAATAAACCACTGAAAATTAAAATAAAAACATTAAAATGAAATACAATGGCGTGAATAATTACCTGATCCATACAGTTCTTGATTTCGTGTCCGTTAGCTCCTAGAGTCAGTGTTTCAAGTTTGAGGTTCAAAAGCACTATGTGTGGTAAAAAATGCAAATGGTATGGTAAAGTATTTTCCTATTTTATAGAAAAAAATTGAAATTTTTACCCACCCCTCTATAGTTTGAACCCTTATTGACTATTTTGTACTGCTTGGATTAATGTTGTGGTGTAGGGACCTGATTTGAGCATACTTTGAGAGAGACTTTGACCCATTCATATCTATTACATGATTAATTTCAAACTAGCATATAGGTTAGAACTCCATATCCACTTCCATTACGCATTTCCTTATGACCATTTCACCTTAAATATAGGTATGAACCCACTTCATAATGTCACATAACCTTCATGCTGCTATTATAAGTGACGTTATGTAAGAGTTTTCCTATACATGGGTGCACTAGTTAGATCTCATTTTGCAATTTTGTACCCATGCTAAGATTTGTCCTTTAGGTTTGGGAGTCCCTTATAGTCCTTCCATGTCCTTGAGAAAGAGCTTCATATCCCTCTTGAACTTTATGTTGTCCATCTCCCATATGGACTCCCTTGTATATCAAGTTGTAATTGCATTTCATGCACTTTGCTTGCATTATTGAGATTTATGTCGTCTCCCCACTTCAGAGTTATAAGCCATGTATCCTAAGCTTGTCTCAATCCTATCCAAGTAGAGCCTTTTACATATCCTTTGCATTTTTATCATCCCCTACTAGGAATAGACCGTCCCCCGAGTGTCCTCATCCTACACATGCTTCCTTGCATTGAGCATAGGTATGTTCTACTGCTTGGAACAAGTTTTCTTTCCCACGACACTCGTCTCCTCCTAGATTTATAATATAAGCACTTTTATCCCTTTTCAATCTTTTCAAATCTGAAAAAGTGTGGAAATTGAACCCAAGAGATAAAACAATTACACTCACAAAATTGCTAATCAAACATGCAAAATTCACACCAAAGGAGACTGAAATTGGAGCATAACACTGATCTGTATTCAATAAGTGTACAATAGGAAACCTTGTGAAGTAATAGGATGCTGTAATATATCATTACATGAGAGAATCAAATCCATAAAGATTCCATTCGAAATATTCAAAAGGTAGGCTTACTAAATCTAGTCAAATCCCCCATAGGTGCATAAAGCAGTTTCCAAATCTATGAAGATGCTCGCGAATTTGATAAGTCAAGTGGAAAATATAAAGAGGGATGGAAATCCAACTCATAAATGATTTTATTTGGAGAAAATGAAGGAGGAGGATGTGGGAAAAAAACAAGTCAACTACACCTAATCTAGCTTTTCCTTTTGCCTTAAATCAGAATAAAACAAGGCAAATTTTCAGAAAAAACGTAGATATGCACTTTGGAGGATATAGAATAAACAAGAAATGATAAATTTGGTTTCGAAGATGTTTCCCAAATGCTCCATGACTTATTTTTAGCATGTGTTGACTTCTAGGACTTGTAGAAGGCAACTAGCATAGAATGGAATCTAGGAAACTAGGTAATAAGACAAAATAAATAAAATTAATGTCTAAGGTAGGTAGCTATGGGTTGATTATTCTAACACCCCCCCTTAAGCATGAATTTATGAGTAATTATTAGAAAACTATAGGGCCTAGAAACAAGGCTTAGTCACCCTTTACATACTGCTTGTCCATACAACCAAGAAAAGAGGAAAAAACCCAGTGGGAAAATACTCCCTTAAACATGGATAGGAAAAACAAAATTTTTGGAAATCTTGTCATCAATCATGCTTCACAGCATGATCAGTAATCCCCAGTAGTGATTTGAGATTGCTGAAGGTAATCTCACAAAAAACTTTGGTGAAGATGTCTGCTACTTGTTCTGAAGATGCACAACAGAGTAGATCAATGGTGCCATCATGCACAAGCTATCTGATGTAATGCATATGGATCTCAATGTGCTTGGTTCACTATCTCTGAACTAGATCATTGCAGATTCGAATGGTTATCTGATTATCATAGTAGATAATATTTGAAAATTTTGATTCGAAACCACATTCTCCAAGTATCCCTTGCAACCACAAACATTAAGTTGTTGCATTTACAACTCCTCTATACTCTGCTTCTGTAGATGAGAGTGCTATGGAACTCTACTTCTTACTTGACCAACTAATTGGTACTTCTACAAGAATAAACACATATCCTAATGTAGACTTTCGATCTGTGTTTTCACCTGCCCAATCACTGCCAGTAAACCCAATCAAATCAGCATAAGATTTTGCTTTGTAGAAAATCCCATGAGTTCTTGTTCCTTGAACAAAGTTTAGGATACTTTTGGCTACTCTCCAGTGGATCTCATGAGGCTGATCCATATATCTTGAAGCCACACTAACTTCATAATATAGATCAGGTTGAGTGTGTGTAAGATAAATCAAACATGCAATCAACTTCCTATACAATGTATTATTTACCATAGGAGAAGAACCTGCTTCTTCAATATTAACTCCTGAAAGGAAGGGAGTTTTTCTTGGCTTGCAATATTTCATGTTGAACTTGTTCAACAAGTCTAGAGAATACTTGGACTGATGTACTTTGATTCCATGTTGGGATTGAGCAATTTCGAGACCCAAGAATTGGCTCAACAATCCCAAATCTGTCATAGAAAATGCATGGTTCATTGCATCCTTCAAGCAGGCAATGTCTTTCTTTGAACTTCCTGTAATCACAAGGTCATCCACATACAAGAAAATAATTACCAAAGAATGATGAATCATCTTCAAATAGACATTAGGATCATACTTTCATCGAACAAAACTTGGTGATAGAAAAAATCCATCAATCTTGGCATACCAAGCCCTAGGGGCTTGCTTGAGCCCATACAATTATTTCTTTAACCTGCTCACTAAATATGGATTAGAAACAAATACTTTAGGTTGCTGCATTTAAATCTATTCAGTGATATCTCCATTTAGGAAAGCACACTTCACATCCATGTGATGTACCTCCCACTGCTTCTAAGATGCAATGGCTAGAGCTAGCCTTATGGAGTCAATATTTTCCACTGGTGAAAAGGTTTCATTGTATTCAATACCATGTACTTGTGATTATCCCTTGGCAACAAATCTTACCTTATATTTCAAATTTTAACCATTAGCAGAAAAATTAGTCTTGAAAACCCACTTACATTGAACTAGCTTCCTCCCTGGGGGAAGATCAACCAGTTCCCAAGTGTTGTTCTTCTAGAGCAAGCTGAATTCTTCTTTCATGGATTTTTTCTATCTTGGATAATCTGCTGCATATTCATATGTTTGTGGATCTGATTCAACCACTAGATAGAACTTCTCAGAAAATAGAGGATCTTTCACACAAAGGGCACTCTCAAATTGAGATCTAGTCCTCCTAGTGTCACTAGGATTTCCACCTAGTTCCCTAGATTATTGAATGGTATTTTCTTCCCATTTTGGTATTATAGGAATGTTATGATCTGTAATCAAATCATAATTATCATACATATCAGAATAATCAAACTCATTAGTCTCTCCACTTACAACCAATGGATCTGGTGGTGAAGAGGACTCTCCAACTTCAACTGCTACTAAAGGATCTTCTTGGAACTGAACACTTCTTTCAATGAAATATTTGTTAGTGCTCAAGTCAATCAGATTGTACCCTTTTGAATCTTTATAATACCCAAAAAATAGGCACTCTTGGCTTTGGGGATGCAAATCCTTGCTCTTTTCAGTTGGAATTCTAGCCCAAGCATTTGAGCCAAAAATCCTGAAATGGGTCACATATGGCTTGTACCCACTCCAAGCTTTGAAAGGATTCATACCATCAAGATGATTATGAGGCACCATATTCTGGATGTGGGATGCACATTTTATAGCCTCGGCCCAAAACTTTGTTGGCAAAGTCTTAGCCTCCATCATGTAGGTTGCCATCTCCTTCAGTGAACTGTTCTTTCTCTCAGCAACACCATTTTGTTGTGGTGTGTAAGGGATTGAATGCTGCATCTGAATACCTACATATTTACAATACTAAAATGAACTCAAACTTGACATACTCACCACCATTGTCAGATCTGAGGATCTTGAGTTTCCTCCCAGACTGGTTTTCAACCAAGGCTCTAAAGACTTTGAAGAGGTCAAAAACTTCAGACTTATGCTTTAGGAAGTAAACCCAATAATACCTGGAAATTTCATCTATGAAGGTTAGTACATATTTGGATTGAATCATGGAAATATGAGGGAATGGAACAGAAATGTCACTATGGATCAGGTCAAGAGGTGCAGAGGTTCTCTCATGACTAGCTTTCTCATACGTGTGCTCTGGGTGTTTTCCTAGGATACAACCTTGACAGACTCCCTTAAAAAACTTGATCTTTGGTAACCCTATGACCATATCTTTTTCAGTGAAATCATAAATATACTTGTAGTTAATAAGGCCAAATATTTCATGCCAAATATTGCTTTCTTCATTAGCATGAATCAGAAGGGCAGAGGGGTTTGAGTAGGGTAGAAAATGGGAAAACTTGTATACCTTCGAAGTGTGATCTACAACACCTTTTGCTATGAATTTACCATTCAAAATATAAGTGATTTCAACATCATCAGGGGAGAATATGACCTTATTTGGAGACCCGATATGAGTCATCTGATACACTGACAAGATATTAGAGGAAATACCTGGAACATACAATACATTATTGAACTTACCATGGTCAAGATCAATCCTTCCCTTCCCCAAACTGTCAGTGAGAGAGTCATCTCCCAAAACTATTGGTGGACCTTTTGACATGTTAAGAGAGGAGAATATATATTTTGTCAAAACCATATGTCTAGAAGCTCCAGAGTCTATAATGAAGCTAGGTGAGCTTGATGTGCCAGCAAGCAAGGCATGTACTCTCTCTCTGTCCTCTGAATTTGATCCTCCTTCCCTCTTCTTTGAGTAATCAGGAAGGGAGATGTTATTATTTTTAGGATTTGGGTCAATATGTCAATTTTCTTTTTCATACAAGAGCTCTCAAGATGATAACCCTTACTATAGTATGCACACTTGCTAATTTCTCCTTTGTTCTTGTTCTTCTGGGAGTTCTTCTTAGAACCTTGGGGCTCCTCTTGAGACTTGTTCTTGTCTCTCTTTTCCTCAGGTGGATTTTTAGCTTTTTTCTTGATTTTTGAATCCACCTTTGAATCTCCAGCAACGAAATCTTGGTTTTTGGAAGGTTTGATGGTGCCCATAATCACCAACTTATCTTGCTCCTATGTGAGGGATTCCATGAAATCTGCAAGCTTAGGAATATTCTAGGCTCGAGTTGTCAACTTCGTGGCATGGAAGGTCGAAAAAAACACTAAATAGTTAGGACCAAGCTTAGAAAGTGTGGCCAAAACTAGTTTCTCTTCCTTATTTTCAATCCCACACTATTTCAACTACAAAACAAGGGCCTTAAACTTGAAAAAGTAGATTTGCAATGATTCGAAGCTACTGGGACTGAAGGAAATCAACTCATTCTCAATGTGATGTCCTCTCATCTCATCTGTATTTACAAAAATCTCTTCTATATTCTCCCACACTTCATTAGGTGATGTCAATCCATCAAGATGGAAGAGGAGGTCTCTTGAAATTCTCAGACACAAATGACCATAAGCCTCATCCCTTCTGTTGTACCATTTAATTTTCTCTGCAGCTGCGTTGGGATATCCCTATGTTGCCATAGTTACCCTGTAGCTACATTTCTCTCTCAACAATATCTCCATCTCATATTTCCACTCAAATAAATTGAATGGAGTCAAGATGATGTTTTGAGATTCGTCCATAGCTCAGAAACTCTGCCCTCTAGTCAGTAGAATGCGCTCCTAGTCAAGATGTCGAACCTGCAATAGATATAAGTGTTGGTTTAAACATGAAGACCTGGTTTTAATTTATTGTACCAACAAAACCCCTAGCTCACTAGCCCTTTTGGCGACAGACAACAGAGCGGCCTGAAGTCTCACCCAAAGTGATATTAGATGGGTTGGCTGAAGAATCACGTTTCCTCAACCAGGTTCTGTAGCATCCTGGGTTCTCCTGACTCTACTTAACCAGTGAAATATCTCTATGTAAGGGTTGTTTCCCTCTTCCTAGCCGACTTTGCTATGGGACTGGCTCTTATCACATCGCAGCTTGTAGGACAATGCACAAACTTACTCTTTCGCTCGGCTCTTAACCTACGATATCTCACACCGCAGCTCCTCTGACAGTGCGATATCGCCTTTCTACGCCATGATATTTCCTACAGTAAGCATTAATATTCTCATCAACTCTCAAGGTCCAGAGGCTTCCTCTTTGGGTATAATAGCTCAGTTAACCTTCATTAAGGTGTTAAACAACCTCACTTAAGCTTCTATAGTTAACATGCTTAATATCAATCACACTCAACTCGCTGAACTAAATATACAGAAGTCACTTAACACAGTAGCTACTACTGTCGTGAATCAAGCATCGATAAACTCATATACAGAGTACTTAACACATTCAACTCACATTTAACCTTATATGTTACTACAACTGAAGGATATCATACATACATTCATTAACTGATAAGCAACGTTCATGTAACGAATAATAGATAACAAATAAGCATAGCATAATCACATGAAACAGTCGCACAACACACAGATTTTACGTGGTTCACTTCCAGGGATGAAGCTACGTCCACAGGAACTGTGTTTATATTATATATTGAGAGAGTCACATAGTTTCGCTGCAACTTATTATGTAGCTTGAGATCTTTTGGGAAACTCCACGCACACAGCTGGGAGCCCTTCTCTCTTAGATCTCTTCTCTAATATTGCTTTCTTATTACAATATAATATTTCTCTCTCTCTCTCTCTCAATCCTTGCGGATTTTTAAATTCATGCTCAAGGATTCAGTTGCTGGTTACAGTAAGATAACTACAGACTCAACTCAGAACCAGAACTCGACTCTTCCTCAATATCTACCTGTCCATCTCTCTAACTGTCTGTCTGTCTCTCTATCTAGCTAACCCTTCATAATACAAAATACATGCTTAAATAGGTGGCCCAAAGGTCTGACCATGATACAAAACTATGGGCCTATCCCAATAGTAACCCAAAACCCGAACTGTGACAGTCGGCCTATCTGTACTTTGAACTGCCACTTAGTGGTCACACTGTAGCTTTCTGTAGTCTTCCATGATGTCTGACACTGATCGTGGCTATGGGCACCACTTCCTCGGTCGCTCCCCTTCTTTCCTTTGTCTTTAATACCTCGGCCTGTTGCTCCTTCTCCATTCATGAGGGTATCTGAGCCCTCATGTCGTCGTCGCTGCCTTAAATGCAGTGGTTGAGCTCTCTTCTCGGTCGCTTCAGGTACTATTTCCTTTGAATTTCTTGTTTCGATATAGCATCTTTTCCTATAGCTGCGGGGCCCTGCTTCAATAGTCCCCTAACACTTTCTTGTGGCTCGCCCCGAGCCACTGGCATCTAGTTTCTTTTTCTGTAGCTTCTCCTTGGCTTCCTGCGAATTCCTTGTGAATCTCTCCCCGAGTCCTGCAACATATTTGTCCATAGCTTCGACACAGTCTTGTGCCGCTTCAAGCATAACTTGACTAATCAGGGGGTCTTCTATGCTATCAATTTCATTTTTTCTTGTAGTGAACTCCTTGACCTTATGCTCAACTGCATTGACCAGCTCTACGATTTGTTCCTGATACGGTTGAAGCATATTATTGAATTGTGTTTCTTTTTCTCGCAACCACTGTGCTTCCTGTTGCAAATGGTTCATCTCTGTCGTCTTCTTCATCTTTGCAAGAGCTCCTAAGCTCTTGACTTCTTCTTTCATTGCTGCTACTGCATTTTCTATGTTTTGGATGCTCTGCTGCAAATCCAGTCTATCTGGGAGCTCTTCTAGCTTCGACCATGTCTTCATCGCATCAACTAGCAATGACTCTGCATCATCTATACGACACTTCATCTGTGTTGAAGTGAGTCTAAAGGCCTACGCCCTTGCTTCCTTGTCTTCCTTAGGTGTGCCTGGTGCATTTTTAAGACCAAAGGGCATTACTGTATACTGGAATGAGCCCCATTCTTTGGAAAAGGTGGTCTTATGTCGATCCTCTGGATGGATTCTTATCTGGTGATAGCCTGAAAAGCCATCAGTGAATGAGTAGATCTCCTGTCCTCCTACATTGTCTAAAAATTCATCAGTAAAAGGTGTCAGAAACGGGTCATGAAGCGATGCATCATTGAGTTTGCGTAAATCAACACAAATCCTGATTTCTCCTTTAGTTTTCTTTTCCTACACAACCATGGGACTAACCCATTCGCTCTCTTCTACTGGCTCAATGATGCCTGCTGCTAGCATCTTATCAATCTCATCCTTAACTTTTTCTTTATAATGAGGATTTAATTTGTATGGATGCTGCTTAACTAGCCTAGCATCCTCTTTCAAAGGTATCCTCATGACTCCCAAATCTCCTACTATTCCCTTCATTTCTATAAACTTAGTGGGAACTAAGCCCTGATAGTCATGTAACAAATCTGCGATGTGTCCTACTGTTTCATCATCCCAATAGTCTCCAATAGAGGCAAACTTTGGTTCTGTTTCTGTGCCAATATTGATATTTTTAATCTTAATAGGCTCTGTGACAGCTGGAATCTCTAGCTTTGGTCCCTCAACTTCGTGAGTCCCTTCTGACTCTGGAATGTTGATACTGTGAGGATTCTCATCCTCATCGCTTGGCTCTTCTACGAAGTTGTAACACTCTAGCACATGTTCTAACTGGATGGCCCAATCGGGCTGAGCATACACTGGTAGGGTACAGTCATCAAATATCTTAGTCTTTATAATCTCTAGAGCCTGATCAATGCTTGGGTACTTAGATTCAAAAGTGAAAGTGAGTAGAAAGTTGTCTATCATAACTGGCCATGTAATTGTTCCTCTGTGCAACACTGTCTCAGTGTACCAGTTCCTTGGGACTGTGTCTAAAGTGTGAATGACTAGGTGAACCCATTCATCCTCTGGAATGTCCAACCAATTCTGTTAAAAAATATTAATATGTGACCTGGGGTCACTTTCTCCTGTATATTTCTGCTGGAAACGCTCCTTGTCATTAGAGAATCTGATCACCATCAATCTCTTAAAATCATCCCATGATGCGATATTTTCTTTATGTGCATGCCACCATCTTGTAGGTGTGGCTCTTACTGCAAGGTCAATAGCTTCCATCCTCTACTCATGAGGGATTTCTTGCTCAAACTGCTATAAAAAGTCTTTGACATCTTCTAAGCCATCAAACAACAGAATATCCTTAACCTCTGTTCCAATCCATCGTAGTGACTTAGTCATAAATGCACATCTACGAGCTGAAACTTCATAAAGTCTATTCTGCCAATTTTCTAAACCAACATCCGAATCCGATGCGCATGAGCTGTCGCATCGCCAACTAATATTTCCTTCTGCGGTGGGGTTGATATAATCACTTTGGTTAGTAGTCATTTGATAGAAGCTCTCCATATTACGCACATCTTCCTCTGCTCTGATAGGTTCAACGTATCGAGGACCCTGAAAAGGATCCAACGGTGCGATGACTCGAATCTGTTTATCCTCAAAGGTCATTTGTCTTTTCTTCAAATTGATAACAACCATGTTATCAATTGCCCAATCAATACCTAATAAAGTTGGATACGGTCTGCTATCACCAATAATTTCTATGACTTCAAAATCTGCAAAGCTGCAAACTCCATGAATATCAACTGGTACTTGCGGTAATCAACCCAGTGGCGATACCCTCTGCTAATTGGCTAGTTGCAGATGGATAGGTGATCTGGATAACTTAGGGCTACCCATCTGTTCCCATGTCTGTTTAGTAAGAACATTTACCTCTGACCCTAAATCTAGGATTACCTCATCCATTTCAAACTCTCCAATTTGTGCTGTGAGTCTCATTTCTCTTCCTATTCTTGTATGGCCCATAATATTATGAACAACACGCTGCGTACTTCTCATGGAAGAAGTCTGCTGATACTGATCTATGATGCGTTGAGGCTCTCCTATGGATTTCTCATTTCTTACGAGTTTCAAGCAGCTCTGCAGGAAGGATTGTACACTTCCTGTCAACTCATCCTCTTCGCACCTTCTTGATGTGGTAGCCTGCGATGTCTACACAGGACTAACGCCACAAGATTTTTGCTATCGTACACCCCTATGAGGCAATATCTCCGATCCTGCTAGTGTAGGGTCAGTAAAGAAAGTTTTATCTTGCTAAAATGTTTCTTTATTCTTCTGCAGGTTAAGTGATGTAGATTTATCAGTTGCTTTATGCACCCACTTCGGACCTGTATTCTTTTCAGCATCCTGCGATGTCCTACTAGTAGAAGCACTACTGCGAGTCACAATATTGACTCTTGGTTCTGGTTCTTTCTACTCAGCAGCAATAAGCTGAATATTCTGGTTTACTTCTAGCTTAGGATCCTTAATCTTGGCTATCCAGATAGGAAACTCTTCTATAGTATGATCATAGGACTTGCAATACTTACATGTTGTAGTAGGGTTCTGACAATCCCTAGCATAATGTCCTATGGCTCCACAGTTGTAACAAACAATCGGTCCATGGCCATGGCCAAAGCCTCCACCATGGCCATCATGAGCTGGTTCATGCTGTGGTCCTGCTGTTGGTCCTGATGTCTCTGACTGGACTCTGTAGAAGTCATGTTTTCTCTCTATCATGAGATCATAAGCTATACAATTATGTTCATCATGTCCTACTAACTTATAGAAGTTACAGTATAAATTTTTAGGAGTTTGTACATACTTATGAAGTAAAGGGCATTCCTGTGTTCTATATCCTCTTATTCTATAGATTTCATGCCATGGCCCTTGAGTCTATACTAAGGGGTTAGGAGCCCCACTTTCTAGATACTCAACAAATACTGGACAGTTATATTTGGTATGGCCATGTCCTTTACACTTTGTACACCATAGTTCTTGTCCAACCTCTTTTCCTTTCTTAATCTCATGTAGCTGTAAAGTGAGATTGGCTAACTGATTCTATAAATTTGTCATACCTACACTAGTCTCAATTAGAGGTGAAGCCTCTAGTTTCATTGCCATCTCCAATTCTTCATCCTACGTATGGAGTTTCTATTGAATTATTGGAAGTCTTATATGAGGGAGTAGTGCTGCGATGAACCATTCCTTATCCTGCTTTGGTGCAAACTCAAAACTAACTTGGTCTATAAGAGCTTTAAATTTCTGATCGAAATCCCATACTGACTCTATAGGTAACTGTTTGATGTCTTTAAGTTCTGTGATACATTGTGACTCAGACTTGGGTTTCTTAAATTCCTTAATCATTGCGGTCCTGACCTCTACAAGTGTTCTAATCTACGTTGATGTGTACTTCATATACCATGATAAAGCTCTTTCTCTAAGTGTAGTATCCAACTGGACAAGCTTAGTATTGTCATCCTGGATCTGTTTAATGGTCCATACAGGTTCACATAGGAACCAATGCTATTCTGGGTCTTCTTCCCCTGTACCCTTGAAGGTAGGTAATTTCATGTCATCCCCCGTTCTGTTTCAATGAGGTGGATTCTGGTTTGCTGTATTACTACCACTTGGTGGTGTAAATGTAGTATGTACTGTGTGTGAACTACTAGATGGAGTTCATGCGAGATTATTATGAGTCCCAATTTGTTTCTGTGGGGTATAAGGGTGGTAAGGGATACCCCTTGCTGTTCTTTCTCTATTACTTTTACTTTGTTCTCTAGTACTATCTGAACTGTCTTCAAAGAAGGAAGATCTGAAATCTACTTTATATCTTTTACCGCTACGTGTACATCCAATTTCTTCAGAATCACTCTCAAACTCTTGTGACATTACACTTACTTAACTTATTCATCTGAGGATGTATCCAACAATCCTTTTTCATACAATAACATCTTAAGGAACAAATTTAAAGAGTTCAAGTACTTACTGTGATATCCTTTGGAGAAGTACCTCTCTGCTTCACTGAAACTCTTTCTTTGATCAACTACAAACTCTGTAATGAAACCTTCCAGCAAACTCGTAAGCCAGAAGTCTACTTCCCACGAAATGGGATTATCTACACTCTTCACAGTGTGAATTAGCTCCGGTGTCCAGACAATGTTCCATTTCTTCTTGAATATGTGCTTATCATTCAACTTTAACAACCTATCATACAACTCATTTGCATAGGTCACAAAAAATATCTCATGCAGGTCTGTGAAGATATGTTTCTGTAACCAGTCCTCTGTACTAATCCTAGGACTCTTGTTTTCTTTTGCAGAAAATTCTCTTTCCTTAGACTCAACCCACTCGTTAAGTTCTTCTTTAGTAGGATGCCAACAGAACATCAGCTCTTCAATTTGTTCAAAACTGGCATCAGAACCATTTGTTGGTTTATACGTGCAGACCCAAGTTTACTTTATTGTACCAACAAAACCCCTAGCTCACTGGCCGTTTTGGCGACAGACCGCAGAATGGCATGAATTCTCACCCGAAGTGATCTTAAATGGGTTGGCTAAAGAATCAAGTTTCCTCAACCAGGTTCTGTAGCATCCTGGGTTCTCCTGACTCTACTTAACCAGTTGAATCTCTTAGCACGGGTTGTTTCTCTCTTCCTAGCTGACTCTGCTACAGGACTGGCTCTTATTGCATTGCAACTTCTAGGATGATGCGCAAACTTACTCTTTCGCTCGGCTCTTAACCTGCGATATCTCACACTGCAGCTCCTCCAGCAGTGCGATATCACCTTTCTACGCCGTGATATTTCCTACAGTAAGCCTTAATATGCTCATCAACTATCAAGGTCCAGAGGCTTCCTCTTTGGGTATAAAATCTCAGTTAACCTTCATCAAGGTGTTAAACAACCTCAGTTAGGCTTCTACAGTTAACATGCTTAACATCAATCACACTCAACTCGCTGAACTAAATATACATAAGTCACTTAACACAGTAACTGCTACTGTCGTGAATCAAGCACTGATAAACTCATATACAGAGTACTTAACACATTCAACTCACATTTAACCTTCTATGTTACTGCAACTGAAGGATAGCATACATACATTCATTAACTGATAAGCAACGTTCATGTAACGAATAACAGATAGCAAATAAGCATAGCACAATCACATGAAACAGTTGCACAACACATGGATTTTACGTGGTTCACTTCCAGGGAGGAAGCTATGTCCACAGGAACTGTGTTTATATTATATCTTTAGAGAGTCACACAGTTCCACTGCAACCTATTATGCAGCTTGAGATCTTCTGGGAAACTCCATGCACACAGCTGGGAGCCCTTCTCTCTTAGATCTCTTCTCTAATATTACTTTCTTCTTACAATATACTCTTTCTCTCTCTCTTTCTATCAATCCGTGCGGATTGTTACATTCATGCTCAAGGATTCGGCTGCTGGTTACAGTAAGATAACTATATACTGAACTCAGAACCAGAGCTCGACTCTTCCTCAATATCTAACTGTCTATCTCTCTAACTGTCTATCTGTCTCTCTATCTAGCTAACCCTTCATAAGACAAAATACATGCTTAAATAGGTGGCCCAAAGGTCTCACCATGATACAAAACTATGGGCCTATCCCAACAGTAAACCAAAACGCTAACTGTGACAGTCGGCCTATCTGTACTTTGAACTGCCGCTTACTGGTCACACTGCAGCTTTCTGCAGTCTTCCACGATGTCTGACGTTGATCGTGGGTATGGGCGTCACTTCCTCAGTCGCTCCCCTTCTATCCTTTGTCTTTAATACCTCGGCCTATTTCTCCTTCTCCATTCATGAGGGTAGTTGAGCCCTCTTTTCGTCACCACTACCTTAAATGTAGTGGTTGAGCTCTCTTCTCGGCCGCTTCAGGTACTATTTCCTTTGACTTTCTTGTTCCGATATAGCAGCTTTTCCTATAGTTGCGGGGCCCTGCTCCAACAATAAGGAAGGAGAGAAATTGATCTATAAAGGCTTTGATACCATTTGGAAATTGAACCCAAGAGATAGAAAAATTACACTCACAAAATTGCTAATCGAACATGCAAAATTCACATCAAAGGAGACTGAAATTGGAGCATAGCATTAATCTATATTCAATAAGTGTACAATAGTCAACCTTGTAAAGTAATAGGCTACTGTAATATATAATTACATGATAGAATAGAATGCTTAAATATGCCATTTGAAATATTCAAAAAGTAGGATTACTGAATCTAGTCAAATCCCCCATGGGTGCATAAAGCAGTTTCCAGTTTCTTTTATTTGGAGAAAAGGAAGGAGGATGATGTGGGAAAAAAACAAGTCAACTACACCTATTCTAGCTTTTCCTTTTGCCTTAAATCAGAACAAAAAAAGGCATCTTTTCAGAAAAAACAGATATGCGCTTTGGAGGATCTAGAATAAAGAGGACACGCTAAATTTGGTTTCCAGTATGTTTTCCAAGTGCTCCATGACTCAGTTTTAGCATGTGTTGACTTCTAGGACTTGTAGAAGGAAACTAGCATAGAATGGAATCTTGGAAACTAGGTAATAAGACAAAAATACTTAAAAATAATGTCTAAGGTAGGTAACTACGAGTTGATTATTCTAACAAAAATTCCACCAAAAAAACAAAACACAAAAGTACGGACGAGAAATGATATTATCTTTGGCAGTTGTCGAGTCGTGTTGCCTTCGAACAAAGAATTGTATATCACGTCCATTGGTTGGGTTATTAGTATGATGTTAGGATCTGCACTCCTTACTCTAAGTTTTCTCCATCGACTACTTATGCTTCTGGTCCCTATGGAACCTCTATTGATTATTCTTGCATCACAGAGTTGTCCTAGTTTGCATGTCGATTCTATGCTACCTACATTCAGTCACTATTTTCGTTATGCTCTTGTTCTAAGGAAGTTTATCCTGAGTTGGCCATTCCTTAGTTATCTTGAATTTTCATGTCAGCCATTCCCTATATAGTTATTGGTATTTGCACATCTTTTTCTTTTCATTTCTTCCACATTATCCAACGTTGCTAAGTACCTTGTGTTGGTTGATGAGGAATTCCCTAATGCCCTCCTTCCAACAAATTCCATTCCATTGACTTCATATCATTTATTTTGGAATGGGATTCTAGATTCCATTTGAGTGCCTTGATACTTATAGTCATCAATGGTAGGTTCTCGCACCATTGATAGTTTTGGGAATACATTAATGTCCCCTGATCGATGGATTCCTTCAAGTGTTTGAACTCAACACATTTATTCACACTTGTTAGATTGCACTTTGTACCTTTATTCTCATTATCATTATCAGTGGGTTATCTCATGTTTGTTAATGGTGTACATCAAAGACCGGTAATCGGACAATGGACCATCATGTTCGACCTCGACACCTTTATTCGCTTGATGAAACATGTACTCGTAGCGATTTGTGTAGAAGACCTCTGATATTGGTGGCGTTCCACATATGCTACCTCCTTGATCCTGCCAGCATTTATGAGATGTCATCTCTCATGAACTGATTCTAGTATATTATCTGATATCTTCATCCACTATGGAGATATTGTTCATTGTATATTGTGCGTGGTGATGACCAGACATGACATTTGTATATCATGCCTATTCATGGTGATTGTACTCTTATGTATCTGGGACTTATACATGTACATTTGCAGTCACATCCATATATTTATTTCTATATTATACTGATGAGTGGATGGTTCTTCCACCTGGATCTTCATTACTCCACTTCTGGGATCAATATAATGTATTTCATCCATCGTGTTACCCCTCTGACCTCACACACTAGGAGGAATCTTTTCTAGCTAATTTTACCCCACTTGGTAGATCACATATTTATGTCCTTCCATGTCCTTGTACAGACTCCTTGGACCCCATTTGCTTAAATTATACTTTGATTTCCTAAGAAAATCCCCAAAAAACACCTGTTTATGTGTAAATGTGACTTTTAAAGCAATATCTGCGGGTACACCTATCTTTTGAGCCAAAACCCGTGTACATCAAGAAATGTGCATGAAAACAAACATTTTTGTTTTTTTCCTCATAGAGTCCCGAATAACTTTACTCTTGGCCTTCCATATGCCTTGAGAATGCTCGAACTCAACCCTCCCTTTCCCATTTGAAGGGATACATATTCAGCCTCTTGGATGCATTGAAGGATGAGAATCTTGAGAGAAAGGAAACTATACCTTCTTGGCCATATTGTCTTACCATAAGATTCGAGTATCTCTTGATGATGATCCTAGAGTAGGGTTCGAAATGTCAAGATCTTCAACTCCCCAACGCATCTCCTTCTTACATTTCAATCTTCGACTCTGTAATGTCTACTTTTAAAAACAAAACTATAGTTCATTGTTTACACACTTGTCTATTCTTGAGTCTGCATCCCTTTGTCCCTTTGGAGCACACAATGCTTCTCTTCCCAATATTTCTTTTTCTTTGTAAGCTTTCCATTGTGATGGAAGATTGAAGTGGTGGAGGCCTAGGTGGAGGACTTGGTTTCTCCAGTTCAAAGAAGTGCCGATAGAGTTTGTCACTATTTGATCTATATTTTATTAATAGAAATATCCATTTCCTATCCAATACATGTGCATAACTATGAATATTGTATCCATGGATGTAGTTATTTTTCTTATACATGGTGGTGTATATATGCTAGAGTAGGCCTAACACTTTTGTATATAGCATGTTTGTCTTGTTTGTTTTTGGTGAGAGTGAATTGTTAATGCAAGAGTGTTGGAAAAGATCAACGAGGATCTACATCAACCGTCCAGAATAAGGTACACTTAATATCCCTTAGTGTTAGATGTATTTATTTCTCTTTCATATTGGAATGGATTGATTTCTGGTGTCATTCAGTCTATTGTGGTATACCCCAATCCATAGGAAGTTTATCTCTATAACAATGAGGATTTAAAAATGGATAGAGATATAAATGGATAGATAAGAGAGATAATGTCATGGTGTTTTCCCCCAAATTGAAGTCTTTTTATACCCTTGAAAAATGACAAAAATTAAAGAAAGGGGATAATGCTTAGTGACTTTTCATGACATTTTCCTAAATCTTTAATAAATAAAAACCTCATGTTATTTTACCTCAAGTTTTACGTCCATGGAAGCCTTGGTTGACATGAATGTACCGATGCATGCTAGGGATGATGTAGGCTACTAACTGCCACTAAGAGATGTAGCTAAAAGCTTGTTTAAAAGTTAACTCTGAAGGTCCTCTTTATAATTTTGGTGTTGTGTGATAGAGAGGACATGTAATTTGTCCCTTGTGTATTTATGTATAAATTATGAGTTATATATAAGTAAATGATGTTTTGTACTTTATTGTTTTGGGTCTCACTTAAAAGATATTTAATAATTAAAGTGATTTATTATTAAATAAAATTGCATTAAGAGAACCCTATATTTTGTAAAAGTTGTCTCCACCATAAGATTAAGTTGGTTAGAGAAGTAGTTACATACTTTAAAGTATAAAACTAGGGTTGAGGACAAATTAGAGACACCACCATTGATGAGGAGAGAGAGAGATGATTGAGACCAAAGGAGAGAAAGAGAAAACCCTTGGCACAATTCCCAATGCAAGCAACATAAATTAACACTTATTATAATTCTAAAAGTACCCTTGGCATATTAATGGTTCTTTCATATGATAATATGAAAGTAAAACATCATATTTCAACTAGATCTCGGAGAGATATTGGAAATACATGGAGTGTTGTTTCTACATGGGATGAAAGTAAGAAAAATCTCATTTTTATCCTTTCAGGATGAAGGCTATGGGATGATGATCAGGTATGTCCATGTCTTTTTGTATCAAAGAGATGAGCCAGTTAGGACCACAATCTTATTGGGAGATAGCAGGGAAAGACTTTATGTCATGAGAGGGAATATTGTACGACCAAGAGCAGGGTGGCTATCAAATTCAGAGGATGAGGATAATACTGCATTTGATAGATATGGACCTAAAGAGGAGAGTGACTCTCTCCAAAGCATTGGAAGAAGGCTTAGCCAGTCAAGTGATGGTGCATATGATCAGGTTGATGAGACTTAGGTCGAGCCGCAGGCTTCATAGTTTTAGTTCAAGGTAGAGCATGTGTTTTCAAGGTTGATTCCAGAGCAGGAGGGATTTTTTGTAGGGTTTAGAGATGGATATAGTGATGTGGACCTTCCTTGTTAAGATGGAGTGTTGAAAAGTTAACTCTTAAGGTCCTCTTTATAGTTTTGGTGTTGTGTGATAAAGAAGACATGTAATTTGTCCCTTGTGTATTTATGTATAAATGATGAGTTATATATAAATAAATGATGTTTTGTACTTTATTGTTTTGGGTCGCACTTAAATTTTTTTTAATAAATAAAGTGATTTATTATTAAATAAGAGTGGATTAAGTGAGAACACTAGATTTTGTAAAAGTCATCTCAACCATAAGATTAAGTTGGTTAGAGAAGTAGTTACATATTTTAAAGTATAAAACTAGGGTTGAGGACAAAATAGAGACACCACCATTGATAAGGAGAGAGAGAGAAGATTGAGACCAAAGGAGAGAAAGATAAAACCCTTGGCACAATTGCCAATGCAAGGAGAAAAAAGTATAGCAACATTAATTGTAGTCTGAGCAGTCTGTATAGCCATGTGTGGACACAAATCTCGAGGTAGATAGTATAGCAGCAATCAATCATACCGTACAACATTAATTATAGGATGGAACGAATTTCAAGGAAGAATTAAATTTGTAGAAAGTATAGTCCATACCACATGTGTAGCAGAAAGTACAGTTTCATGTAGCAGATGTGTGAGGCTATACAGTGACTATATAGCAAGTTGTTGGCACAAATTTTGAGGTATTTTGTTTCTTGTTTCAGTTTGGATGAATTTTTCCTATAAGGATCAGAAGAATACTTTTTCTATGTGATGGAAAATTTTTGAGTTTCTCCTTTAATGATAATTTCTCTTTCTAGGGCTTTCCCTAAGATTTGGGGTTTTTCCCTCTCTATGGTTCAAAATTTCCTGTGTGTTCATGTGTAATGATTTTCTTCTATATTTGAATGTTCTTGATCTTTCTGATTTATATTTCAAATTCAAATGTAATTTTTAATCATAAACCCTAGATAGATCAAGTGTTTGACATAATGTCTAAATGGGAAATTTCATATTTAGTCGTTGAATTTATTCAAAGCTAAAACTAATGAAGGTTGAATATGATATGAGATGAGGAACTACGCAATATGAACTAATTGAAAAAGTACCGCTAAACAACTGGAACAATAATATATAGTCTTCATCCAATATCTGCGCTTATGTACAACTTAATCCATCTAAATGGAGTTTTTTGAAGTGAACATGGAAAAAAATCATTAGATGACCAATCAATAATGAAAATTCTTAACCAATGCAAGACAACTCACCAATGATGACAATGAGATGTCAATCTACAATAGTACAACCTGGAAAGTATGAATGGATGTGTTGAAGTCGAGTCACCTACATGATCTAACAAACAAGAGACATTGATGTATTTCAGTTATTATCAGTGAGGAAATTTACCATTGATGCGTGTAAATTCCAAGGAACTATACATAACTCAAGTTTTGTTTCCTAGATAATGTTCTAAGGTTGATGGGACAAGACTATTCGAAGGTGGGACTATTCAAAGGTTTTGTTTGTGGGATGGAACGGAGTCTCAGAGAATATTTTTCATAATGCACCCATCAAGGTGTGACATAGATTGGCACCTCAAGGTCACTTTCCAGTTGTTCCCACTCCTTTGGGTATTTTTCCACTGCTTACAGTTTGTTCGAGGCATTGGATTTTCACCTGATGGTTTTTCAATTTGGGAGGTGAAGACTAATTAATCTAGTCACTCAAGTGCTTTTGATGCATCTTGACTGATCGGATGAACCACATCCAAGTACAGATCATACACACTGGAGTCTTGTTACTTTTAATAAATTTTAAAAGAGGTGTTCTTGTTAAAAAGAAAACCCTCCGGGAACCTCTTTCGGTCCAAGTGGACCTCAATTGGGGAATCAAGGAGGGGTTAATTTTATTATGATTACTAAAACAAATGATGATATTATATGAAGCATAAATAGATAATCAAATCACAATTTTCTAATTAGACTACCACGACCCTTTCTTCACCTTTCAGCTCAAAAGGAGGCTCGTGGGGTAAGTATTAAAATTAATTTGAAAAAACCATATATGGAATATGAGAATGATTATAAGTCAAAGTATACTTCCCTGAAGATTATAACTACACTAGATTGAAAACAGACGAACAGAAAGTAAAAATTGACACAGACGCAAATCCCCCCAGGGGGGATGGTGAATAGGCTGTAAAGAGCCTATTCGAAAAGATTTTTATTTTTATTAGAAGAAATTAAAGTATCAGAAAACTGAAATTAATCCACTTGGTCCTTATATGGAATGAGGCCAAAGGTTTACAAATTACAAAAAATTGAAATTTTTGGAAGACGGAGACCTCCTAAGGGGTTTCGAATGGTCCAAAAATACTTTCTGGACACTTCCTCCTCCTATTTTCTGTTACACCTGCTAAAATAAAGAAATATTATCACATTTAAATATGCCCAAAATTACTTTGAAAGTACTTTTGGTTGAATAGACTTTTTACCCAAAAATTCTAAGTTAAAACTAGTTTTTAAAGAAGCGGAAAACGAGCCAAGGAAAGCAAGCTTTCCTTGGGATCTTGGCCTGATTTGGGGGAAGAAAATATGAAGCACTTAAATTTATAAATATAAATTTTTATATTCTAAGGAAACAACCATGCATTCAACAAGCTTTAGATCTACTTTCACAGCCTTGAAAAATGACAATTTTCACTAAAACTAGATCTAAAATGCTTGTAAAAATTTCTTTAGGAATGAGATATAGTTTTATGAGATTTAAGGAAGCAATATATATGTAATATGAACTGTTAAATTTATATATCTAAACAAATTTAAAGCTGCAAAACAAGTAACCAGACTGATTTTGAAGAAATTTGAAGGAGGAAGAGGAAAAGGAAGAGCGCTTGCTACCAGGGAATGGATGTGCAAAGAAGACTAGTTAGTGGAATGCCAAGGGACAATCCCTTCACAAAAAAATTGGATTCCTAGTGGAATCAAGCTAGATCCACAATTTTTCCAACCCCTATTACCTGAAAACTAACAAACAATCCTGCACAAAACCTTATGAGATCTGGATAGAAATATATGAAGAAAGAGAGGGATTACATGCAAATAAACTTATTTAAACATGGATGATCTGAATATTTAAGCATATATACTATGAGATATTTAAAATAAATTAGTTTTACTTGCCCAGCTATACTCCTGTTGATTCAACTGAATCATTAAGCCAGACAGGATTCAGATGCAGAAATTTAGAGAAAGCCAATGGTAGAAAGCTGGAAGACAACATTAAATCCACACATATGAAAGCATTACACAGATTTGGCCTCCAAAGCTTCACTTTATTCCAATAGAAAAATATATTGCATAGTATTACAACAACAACAACTCCTCAATCCAACTCTAACTAGCTTGGAAGAGGAATACTGAGCTTTATTTATACACAAAACAGAAGATCCAACACAGGGGGGCGCAAATCCCAAGGAGACAGACCACTGCAGCTAAGGGAGAGTTTATCAATGCTGATATGAAGCCAAACTGATCCTACTTGTCAATCAGGGGGATAATTGAGCTGACACATCAACCCACAGACTGACACATCAATCCACAGAGCTTCCAAGAGAGCCCACATGTGTGCAGGAGAGAGAGAGGGAACAATTCCCCATAAAATATTCTGAAGATCAACTCTAGATCTATCCAGATTGTTAACCCAAAAATCCCCCACACAGCTCTCAACGGCCTACACAACCTAAGGACACCATCTCACAACACTCATTTCACTCCATAAGACCTTCCATTTGACCCCCACACCTCCAAAAGAGCCCAAGGATGAAGAAAAGGGATAAAAAACCCCAAAAAGAGCCCAAAATAGCCCCCTAAGAGCTAAAGCCCTAAAAAAGGGGCTAAAACCCTAAACGGGGCTAGAGTTAGGGCAGAAGGGGCTAAAGCCCTGACCAAGGGCTTAAAACCCTAAAATCCCTTGGAAAAACTATAAAAGGAGGGTGGGGGGTCACTCTCAAAACAATCCTCACTTTCCTAGTGTTATGCTGCTCATGGATGCTTTGAGACCTTTTGTTCTCAAACCACCCACTCTCCCTCTCCTCCATCTCCATCTCATCAAGACATTACTTCCCAACCAAGAGAGAGATGCTCCCAAGAGCTAGGGAATGGTGTCCCATTTCCACCTAAGTGAGGTATAATTTATGTTCATGTATATTTATTTGTTTTGTTTTCTAACCCTCATTCTTATTTGCAGGTTTTTCATTAACATTGTTTGCAGGTTTTCTCCATTGTAGCTTAGGTTTATTTTGCAGGTTTTGGAGGAGGAACCCTAACCTAGTGTGTGTAGAGGGGTTCAACAGTGCTTCATCTCCTCTTCTTTATTTTATGTCATTAGCTATTAGATCTGGTTTACAGTAGTGCTCCATTCGTTTATGTTCTTGCTTAGATTAGCTTAGTTTCAATTCACTGCTCTGTTTATGCCATATTTTATTCCGTTTTTTACTTTTTTCTAAGGGTAGGAACCTACCCTTGTGCCCTATAGGAACAAGGGAGCCATTCCTACCCCTGTAGTGAGGATAAATTCTCACTACAACTTTGGTGACCATACTAGGTCGATCCCATAGGATCCCTGGGCCAAAAATTTCAAGTTTTCAAGTTTTTTCCATTTTACCCTAGTTTTCAGAAATATTAGGTTAGATATCTTTAAATCTACTTTATTTCCTATTATAGTTAGTGCAAAAGCCTCTGATAGGATGAGCCGAGTTAGACTGACCCCAGTACCAGTTACTATCAGCCAGATCTAACCCTGCATCACCAAAAAACCCCTTTATGGAGCATGTCGCTCTTATCGGGGGAAAATGTGAGACTGGGGCACTCTTAATTTTCCAACAGGTGCACCCAGGGTGCACTTAATCCTTATACAGGTGCAAATTCAGCCCAAAATCTTAGGTTGCGGCTGTTTTCTCATTCTGTGCAACCCCCTTGCTCATTTCTGGAAAAATCTCGCAGCCCCCTCACTGGATTTGGTCAGAAATGTGTGGCCTATGACATAGAAGTTGTATTTAACTTTAATTAACAGTAATTTTCAGTTTTAGAGGACTGTTAGTGTGGCCCAGCCACCTCTATCCACCATTGCAGGTCTCTTTCAATTCCAGTTTCTATTTTCTACAAATCAATCCATGAACAATGTGTATATACTAAATCAATCATTAAGGCTTAATAAAATCAACTAGTCTAACTAAAAGTAACTTAAAAATAACCATCTTGCTGCCCCCTTCCTCCTCTACCCAGTCATCACCCTCCGAGGTATTCTGGGATATGACGAAGGGTAAGCTCGTATAGATCTAGGCACTCCATGGTATTTTTCCTAAACCACTAAAACCAGGTGACCTGGAAGGTAGAGGGGGTAGAAAAGGAGGGCTTCTCATGGTGCTAAGCGTCCTCCATGTTGACCAACCTAGCACTTGGGAGGTGACTTGAGGATCTACAAATGGGCTTAGTCCCATTGTGTTGAGAGCCCATCACCTTCTCTTGATTGAAGAAGAATATCACTGAGAGGTAGAAATTTAGTTAGGCCAACAATTCAGGGTTAATCACCATACTTGCTTACAAATTTCTGTTTATGTTTGCATACAAAACCATGATATGAGCTCTACCATGAATTCATAAACCATATTACAAACCAAATACCTGAACAAACAAGCAAACCAATACACCATACCAAATAATTAACCCAACTCAGTTCATGATGCTCAGTAAGCCTTAAAATTTACCAAATTTACACTAAGTTCAATCAATTCTGCAATCTTCGAGGACATAAGTCCCTAATTGCTTCAACTATGGGAAGTACTTAGGCTTTGTCCAGAAACTCATTGTGAGGAGTACCACAGGAACCCCAAGGTAGCTGGCCGCTGAGAGGAATTGCCAAGCAAAATGGGCAACGACCCCTTCCAATTGAGTAGAAGCACCCATGAGGAACAAGCCAAGTGTTGTCTTCTGGCAGTCTTGGTGGCTAAGATACCACCTTCATCCAATAGGAAGCCATTGAAACTGAGGTCCAAATCTCATACCCACCAATTTCATACACAAAAGCGAACACAATTTATCATCCACAATCTTCCTCACACCTAAGAGGTGAACCACCACCATTTGGAACACTTGATCGACACCGTCGAAGCCACTCTTAGCAATCTCCCACACTGTCAGAGGGCCACACAGCCTCTGATTCTAATTCAGACCCATATCAGTTTGAACCAAACCTCCACACCGAACCATGAAGCCCCATGGCTAGTGCAAACTTGGATCCATTTTCTAGCCTAACCTTAGCAAGTGGAACCATGTCCACATCACAACTAGTCACCCACAACTTGACAAGCGGCCCAAGCATAGTCGTGGAGACTGTCATTAGCCAATTGACATCACCAATAGTGACCAGCCAATATGGCCCAATGGTAACACATGGGGGCAGTGGCCCCTCCACACACATAGTCCCCTCGGCCACACAGGGGGGCAGTGCACCATCCACCTACATTGCCCCTACCATCACACATGGGGGCAATGCTCCTACCACCCAACATAGCACTTGGGGGCATTGGCCCATCCACAATGGTGCCACCACACGCACCCCCAGCCATGCAGATGCATTATGCACCTGCAAACCCCACCCCCATTGTGGCCCCATCCCACATCAACTTGGGGTCAAATATACCCTTCATGGCTCATCTAAACTTGCCTAACTTGGCTAGATTAACGAATGACCCCATCCACCACCAATATTTTTGGCCACCTATGCCAACTAAGCTGCCATCAAACATCCCAAAGTTTGAAGGCAAAGCTAGGGAATGTCCCAAAATCATATAATGACATTCCATCTATGGTACTCATCCAACAACATCATAGATGACTCCATCAGGCTGAGGTTGTTCCAATGCACCCTTACAAGTGCCACGACCAAATGGTACATTGAGCTACCACAAGTCAAGTACCCTGACTTCAACTCCCTATCCTTCATGTTCCTACAGTATTTCCAACTCCCTGTCAGATATGACGAGGGGGTGGAGATCCTATTATCCTTTCGTCAAAACACCACCACTCACATCACTGATCATATCCATGAGTGGCGGCAGCGCCGTAGCTTGTGTAAAATCCAACTTGATGATAGGATCTTCTTGGATTGATTCCTCAAGACTTTGCTCCTGCCCATCGCAAAGGATGTCACATCCGAACATCCCCAATTTGAAGAAGAGGCCATACTGAAGGCCCAACAATTTGACCTCATCTATGCCTAGTCTGGATACTTGTAGACCATCATTCCAGACGCTCTCCGTCTGAGTACCTCTTACCACGATGCACCGGGGGAATCCCACACAGTAGACAACATCATAGGGTCAGTCTCCCAGCAGCCATAGCCTTGACCGACACCACTTGTCGTTACACCCCAACCAAGAAACACTGCTAACGTTTCTTATCAAAACCAAGCTCTAGACTATGCTATAATGATGTCCCATTCTGGAGCAACAACCTCTTATGCACAACCTTCGCCACCGCAGCAGTTCATATTAATCTTGCACATTGATCTAGGAACTAAGAATCAATCTCATCGAAGAATAATCAACAAATACTCATGAAATGGTGTTAATTGGAACCAGAATTGGTTCACATAGATGCATAAAAATGCTAGGGCCCTGTTAACACCCAAAAAATGGTTAACTACCTCATCTACCCCATTTCATGGCTCATTCGTCCATTTACCTACCATATTTCCCTGAAAATCCCACTAAAAAGCCTCCAAAA
>LPNX010273440.1:320307-337241 GCA_001517045.1 Pseudotsuga menziesii
TAGCTACAGGCCCCGGCAACAAAGGCCATAGGTCACCATGTACAATAAAGTAACTGCTTAATATAACCAAGGAAATCGGGAAAACCTCATGGGAAAAATAGCCCCCCTCAAACTAAGTATTAAATCAAGAATTGGTTCTTCTATGCAGCAGCATCCTGAGACTGTGCATGTGAACCTCTGAATCCAAACTAAATGAATATTTCTGGAGGAATCTTCCACTTTGGAAGAAGAACAATGCACTCAACTGAATCAGAAATATATACAGCTGCACGGTGAAAACTGGACCCATGTAGAGCAACTGAAATCATCTGAAGAGAGAGCAAAGGTTCTTGAGGATTTGAATGATGTGTGGAACACTCAAGAAACTGATATTTTGCATCCTTGAACAGCAAACCATGAGTGGTAAAATCAGCCCCAATGTTTAGGAGCAAGTGTCCAAGCGAATGCAGAATGTCTTCCTCTTTACTAGTTCTATGAGGAGATGAGCTTGTGAGCAAAGGTAGAGAATCCCTGGGACTCTAGAGAGTGAATTCTTGAGCTCCATAATCTGATATAGCTTCATAAATATCTAATTATTCACAAAATAAAATATCAGCAACCTCATAAAAGTAAACTAACACCAAATCCGCAGCAACAAAATTGAAGAAGAACTGCGGTACTTGATTTTTCACATCGGAATTGGTGAGAGAAGCTACAAGAATGACTGAAAGCTCTTAGATTTTAAAATATGAACAAAATAATATAATATTAGAATGTAAATAAGATCTAAATAATTTCACAACAAATCCAAAACTATGAAATGAAATCAAATCCCCAGCAACAGTTTTGTAGGAGACTTGCGGTACTTGTTTCTTCACACCGTTGATGAGAACAGCTACAAGCAGTACTGAAGGTTTATGAACCTGAAATTTTGAACCAAGAAATATCAGATCAGATCCAAATAAGATCTTATCAGATCCAATAAGGTTCATATCAGATCCAAAATTATGGTCAACCGAGACGGTGGATGCATAGTTGTCTTTTTCTTCAAAATTCTGAATTTTGGTGCATGCAATCCTGTAGGATTTTGATGGAAGATATAGATCATGGGGAGTGAATGTGTCACTCTTATAATCTTATATTTCTTCCAAAATATCCAATTTGTTACATATTTTCACACCAGAAGCAACATTAGAGGGAGAAAAATCAAATTTCTCTTCACTTTCGGAAGCAATTATTGGTAAATTTTGCACAGAATTCAGAGGAAAATCACCGGTGAATGTTTGCATGGAAGTGCAGCAGTATTTTTATTCAATATTAGAGATTCAAATGTATTCTTTTATTTCAGAAATATGAGGATATGAGATATCAGAGATCTCATGAACTTCCGGAGCATCAGGAGAAGGGGTCACTGCATGGAGACTTTCTTCAATTCGAATTGAATGTGTAGAAGATTCTGCTTCATATTCATCTTGAACAACTTCATTAGAGAGAGTAGAGGCCGATAATTTTGAGTAAAGAACTCTTGTGGTGCTGGCTGTGATCTCCAAAGTACTATTATGATCCTCATTGTGCTTGCCAAAGGTTTTGTCCAATTTTGTCCAGAGATCCTTTGGGTATTTAGCAAAACCATTAAGGTAGTACAAGCTAGGAGAAAGGGCCAGACATATTGCTCCAAAAGCTCTGTCACTATCATTTAGCCAGTCATTATCATTCTCATAAGACTCTTTTCCAAGTCCAATAGACACCTCATAGAGACCTCGTCTCTTCAGAGATGCAATCATCTTCAACTTCCATTCTGAATAGCTTGTGAATGGGGTGAGAAGAGGGATTGATGAGTCCATTCAAATTTGTACCTGTTAAAACCTGCAAATCAAAACAAAAAAGGGCACTGTAAGTTTGGACAGCCTACGCATTTTAGGATTTCATCACACCCAGCATAGTCAATCAAGCAAGCTTGATCAACAAGTTCTTTACTTGGGGTATTAAGTGGTAAGCCTTGGCTTCTGGTGCAGCGCTGGATTTTTGAGCTATTTCTCACTTTTCATGGAGAAATATGTCAAAAATCTTGTTTTTGAGAGATAGATCTTCATCCTTCCGTATGCTCGGATACCATATTAATCTTGCACATTGATATAGGAACTAAGAATCAATATCATCAAAGAATAATCAACAAATACTCATGAAATGGTGTTAATCGGAACCAGAATCGGTTTCCTCTCTGTATATTTAATAAACAATGAATGGTTACAATACCAATGTCAAGAAATAGCTTGAATCCATGAGGAATTTGAATACCTAAGGAGGAAATTCAAATTCAATGAGTGAGTCTAGCTTAACTGACTCTAAACCATTGGTTCACACTCAGTTAACCACTTGACCAAAACCCTAATTGACTCACCAAACCCTAAATGAAGTCAGAGTGCAATAAATGACTGAATCTCAAGTGAAGGAGATCAAACACATGTCATAGCAATCCAACCATCAAGTTCTAGTGCTCCATGACTTCAATGAACCCCGATGAGGTTAACTGAAGCTGAAATGATCATCAGAAGTTGGTGGAGGCACCCCTGTTGACTCCAGATCATTAAATAATATTAAATAATCATTAAATAATATATTTAATGAGAGGAGGTGCCTTAACTGACTATTTGAACTGATTATAACTACCAGTTAGCAATTAGGTGCATTAATATCACTCAGATCACCCCCGGAGTGTTGCAGTTAGCCTCCTTGACTGTAGGTAGGCGTGGGTGTGACTGGATGATGGAAATTAATGCTCCATTGATGTCAATTAATGTTAATTATACTTAGGATAGTGGTTTAACTAGGACAATTTGACCAAAAAGAGTGTGTATGATGGTAAATGTCTCCAACAGCTTAGGCCATGGTTTGGGAAACACAACAATATGTGGGGAAAATTCCCACATTAGTGGCACCACCACCCCCACAAATATACTATGCACCACTAGTGCAACAAGTTCAAGCCCCTGCCCTCGCTCCACCCGCTCCATTGGGACAAGTGTTCGCACAACAAAACCGTCCCAGCCAGCATGCCCCTAATAATCAACAAGGGAAAGCTAGAAACAACAGGCCCCACAACCAAGGTAATAACCAACCGCAGGGAGGTGGTCAGCAACCGAACCCTCCCAATAATACCATGTCTAACTGGCCAGCCTAGAACCCCCCATGACAAAATCCACCAAGACGCAATGCATCGTTGCGCACAAACCAACCATGTGCACTCTGTGATGTCTATGGGAATTACATGTTTGAGTGTCCCCTCATGGCTCACGCTAAGCAAGCCATTCAAAATGAGGCCCAACATGTCGCCAATGCCCCCACTCAATACCAACCCAACCAGGCACCACAAGGAACTCCTCCCATGGTGATTCAAAACCCACTACCAGTCCAAGGATTGGTGGCAACTGATTCCCCTCCCCAGGCCAATCCCAATGCCCCGGGGGCACCGCCCATGGCTGAAACAGGTGTTCACCACCTGATTACCATGACCACTGAAGAGATCAACTTACAGACTAGACCAAATCAGTACGGTACCACCACCGAACCTACCGACTCATCAGAACCATCCACGTCTAAGACAACCAACTTACATCTCCAGTTACCCCCTTTCCCGCGCCCCGCCATACGCAAAATCACTAATAATGCCACAGCTAAAGCAGTAATAAAATATAGTGTTGTTGATGATTTGGCCCAAATTCCAGCCGCCATGTCCGCTCTTGAGGTACTTAAAACGTTCCCAATGCAATGGAACGCCCTACTACCCGCTCCAGGGGCAGTAGACCCATCCGAATTCAAGTTGATCACCTTTGATACAGAGAACAGAGAGCCACGCATGCCCTCCACTATCACCTTCCAAATCCTGGTATCCATCCGAAACTTGGGGTATCCACATGTGTCATGTCTACCTTGGTTTGGCAGAAGCTTGGATCACCAATTTTGTAGCAATCCTCCACAACTCTGCAGGCTTATGATGGACACCCCACTAAAGCCCAAGGAATCCTCCCCCATGTTCCCATCACGTTAGCTAGGAAGACAGTCCTGATCGACATCAAAGTCATCAATGCTCAACTAGACTAAAACCTCCTCCTTGGGAGGAGTTACATGTACACCATGCGAGTCATTGCGTCAACTGTCTTCCGCCTCATGACGTTCCGCCATGAAGGGAAGATTGTGACGGTTGACCAACCTCACCTACTACGATCCACAAGGGTTAACAGTGCCTACCAATGTTATCCCTACCATCACCACTATTGAGCCACAAGGGGCGACCGCACACGCTAACGTCCTCCCTGTAACCAACACTATCATTGAAAACACACCAGCCTCCCCACCGTTGAATGTGGGCCCTGGGTTGTTTACTGATCCCACCATGATGTCTCCTTTCCCGTTGGTGTCACCACCATTGACACAAAAACAAACTGTGGACTTGTGCATGGTCTCATTAAGCACCACTGCACCCAAACAACAACCGTAGCCGCATCCCCAACCACAACCACAACAGCGTCTGCAGTCACAACGCCAACAGCAACCGCAACATCACCCGTAGCAGCAGCATTATGTGTAGCCATAGCCACAACCTCACCCCAACATGCAAATAGCTAGGATTTATGTGGGCTCATCCCTTGTCCACACAATTTCCTTCCTCTTTCCCCCACCTGGTGTCATGAGCAAGCCGGTCATTGCCACCTTAAGCCTACCCAATTTTACGTTGGGGATCTCGGTGTGGTATCTAGATCCACCAGCTCAACCAGCAATGCCCTAGGTTGTGTTAACTCCAGTGCAACCTATTACGGTTGAGTCCCACCCCCCACCTGGTCTGCATAGGCCAACCGTCGTACCCGCACCTACACTACCCCAACCCAAAAGGGCTATGGGAAAGAACACCAAATCCACCACAAAACCATGACAAGTTCCACCTTATGCTGTCTGTGAACAACAGGGCCATCTAATTCAGGATTGCCCTGAAATCCTAGTGATCTGTGCACATATGGATGCCATGGATACGAACGAAAAAATCCCCGTGGTTGAAATCCCAACCACACCAATAGTCAAGAACAAGGAATTGAGAACAAACCATGCTTGCACCCTTCGTGGCTTGTATGGCCATTATTCTCACCATTGCCAAGACTTGCCCGGATTTTGAATGGCTCTCGCTAACCTCCATCAACACTCCCTTGAGTCTGAAATCACCTTAATTGAATAATTCCACCCACCATCGCCTTCTTCAGACACCATGTCTATTTCTACAGACCCTCTTGTCTCCACCATCACCAACGGTCCATCAGACCTGTATCATCTGGTGTTTCCCCAGCCATTGCCGCAACCTTAGTTGCAACCTCAACCTCAGTTACCAGGGAAACAATGGGGTTTATTCCCGATCAACATGATCATTTTTCTTTTTCTTTTCCTTTTATTTTTCCTACCATCTAGGATCATGAGTAAGGTTACCTTGGCAACCCTCCATCTATAGGATTTTACACTAGGAGATCCTCTGTGGTACCTTGAACCACCTACCATACCTCTGAGGCCCTAGGATGTGTTGACTCATGTCCATCCAATTGAGATGATGTGGCACCTACCTCCAGGTCCATCAAAGACTCCTCCTATCTCTAGGCTTTCCCCTCTTCCTCCAACAGAAACTGCGAGCAAGGCCACAAAAGCCACAACCAATACCACTTTCATGATATCTAGCACCAGTTTCCCTTTCACCTCGTCGGCTGTGGAAGATCCACCTGATCTATCCCAGCACCACTTACGCGATGACGGAGAGATCTGTAAGACCACCTTCGGTTTTACCCCATTCCCTTTAAACCATAGTGTGGAATCAGTTCTTCCCATAAAAGACCAGATTCCATCACCCTGCCTTACCAATGACCTTCGTCTTGGCAAGGGGTCATACCTCTTCATTGACTCTAATGGACAACTCTTGGAGAACCCCCACATTGGGCTCTACCTCAAGAAATTTTATGCTTAACATCACTAATGAGTCACTTCATTTTATTTTTCTTGTTTTTCAATGTTTTTTAGAAAAAATCAAAGGCAGCACCATCAGCTGCTAGTCAAAAGTCACCCGGAACCTGTTCGAGACACCTCTCACACCTCCGGGATCAAATTTCCATTTTCTTATGAGACCATCATCTGATGTTTAACAAGTCAAATTCATGAGCCATGACATGATGATGCGAGTGTCTATGGAGCGGTACTCGTATCACACTGCCCGGTCGCAACTCATGCAAGCAATCGGGCCATCGCCCGTTAAGGATTGTACTATGCTTTTATTTTTGTCTTTATAATTGTCTTTTTCATTGCACCTTACGCAGACATCTGGACCATCATCCATAAACACCTTTATTTTTCTTCCATGTATTTGGCATAGAAGCGTCCTCGGGCCGCCACCCATCAAGGAATGTAATTTTAGCTTTTATTTTATTTTTAACACATAGATTGTCTTTTCTTTTTACCACACCTTATGCGAACCTTTGGACCACTGTCCACAAAATGATTTATTTTCTTACACATATTTGGCATATAAATGCCTCTGGAATTGTACTTACATCGCATGTAGTCAATTCCGTCCATCGCAACACACACACACACTCGCCTCACCTCTATCCAAGAGCCACCTCGGTTTGTGTGCCTCTACCGCGATCTATCCCTCACTTGTATTGGTATGTTTGAGAGACTTTTGCTCTTTCCATACTGTGCGAATGAACTTTGGACCTCTGTCCACCTTCCTAACATGGGGCACTCCATGTGCCACCATTGGCTGACCACATTGGAGTTTCGTTTAAGCTCTTTTCTGACTCCCTAAAACAATGAAAAGGTCGCTGAGTGTAGCTGCTTCCTTTCCTGCTTGCTAAATTATAGGAATGGGCGTCTACATCATCTCATCTACCTCCTTTTGTGGACCATGTAGACCATTTCATGAAAAGGACCTCCTTGGCACATGCAAGCCAAGACCATTCTCCTCTGCATACTTTTGTGCTTTCTCGGGTAGAGGGGCTGCATTTTACGAAAAAGCTCATCACCAGTTGTCATTAAGCTCTTTTCCAGTCGTCTCAACAAGAAAATATCATCGAGCAAACTTGGTTTCATTCATGCTCGTAAAATTATTTGAATGATCGTCCAGTCAGTATAGGTTTAAACTTTTCCGGCCTGATTGGACTACCAATGGTAAAGAAGTCTCTCATCCCCTCCAGGATGGGCGAGCTCTCCTATGTATACTTTTATCCTTTTTGGGGCATAGGAGACTACCAATGAAAAATATCCCCCACTGGAGTCTTCTTTGTGCTTTCATAATCTCTAAAATTGAAATCACCATCGAGCATTTACCTTCTCAGGCTCACCAAAAATCCATGATATCGTACCATAATGGTGTCCCTAGACACCCCCCCCCACCACAGCAAACAGTCTAGCAGCATTCCCACATTTGGTCGCCTTTGTTCAGAATAATCTGCAATGTGTCTTCCTTGGACCCCATCAGTATCAAAAGTGTATACCTCCTCCAAGTATTTCCCATCTGCAGCGACATTCTCGGTAATATAGCTATGATCCCATTCCCTTGAGTCAGTTTCATTTACTGCCTAGTCTGCCCTACCGTCATACTTTGAACAAAGGAATTTTGAGTATCCCACTCCCCCCCTACCCCTATTCAGTTCTTTCCCTTCCATCCCCTCATCCTCAATCCAGTGAGTCAGTCCACAGATTGCTTCACACCTTTCGGTTATCCCTCGCGCTCTTGGTCAAGGAAACATCATTGCCTTGACTAGGGGCAGGTCTCCCTCTGTTGATGCCAACACACATATTCCATAGGATAGACCTAGAGGTCCCTATACCTTGGTTTCATTTACATCATGGATGAGTTCCTTGGACCACTTGAGAGGAGTCCTTAGTGCCTCTTCGGATGGTTGTTTCTCACGTGCTCGACTCTAAATCCATCATCGCACCGTTGAGATTCGTACAGGGTTGTTCTGCACAATACTTGGTTGAAGACCCCAGATGTCACCTGACTTTAGCACATTGGTGAGTCCACTCGAGGGACCTAAACAGGTTATGTCCCTTGTGATTTATGGGTTGCGTTGGAGATAATGATCAGAAGCCCCAGCAATGCTTCGATATACCTTTATGATTGATGCAGCATACTGACTCTCAATCAGTGAGTCCACACAGCTATGTACCAGATCCAGTAGACCGTTAGTCATGAAAATATAGCATTCCATGAGAATTCCATGGGTCCAATTTACTAGATCAATATTGTATTCAGCCTCACATAGAGGCAACCAGCATTGTAACATCAGTTGTATATGATTGGCTCTTGTATTTTAGAGCATAGATCAAATGATACTTTTGAAATTATCACGAGCATGGGAATGCCTGACTCGTCCATATACATGTCACACATTTATTGTATCTCACCCATTGATGGGAACCAAATTAATACAAAACCAAAATCCACCATGCCCCAGCCTCGGAAGCACCACCTCTCGACAGCAAATCCTATGATGTCCGTCGGCCATACATTGAGCTCCTGCCCTCACACACCAGGGGGCAATTTATTAACCCAAAAATCCCCCACATAGCTCTCAGTGGCCTACACCACCTAAGGAAACCATCTCACAACACTCATTTCACTCCATAAGACCTTCCATTTGACCCTCGCACCTCCAAAAGAGCCCAAGGATGAAGAAAAGGGCTAAAAACCTCAAAAAAGAGCCCAAAATAGCCCCCTAGGAGCTAAAGCCCTAAAAAAGGGGATAAAACCCTAAAAGGGGCTAACATTAGGGCAGAAGGGGCTAAAGGCCCAAAAAAGGGGCTAAAGCCCTGACCAAAGGCTTAAAACCCTAAAATCCCTTAGAAAAACTATAAAAGGAGGGTGGGGGGTCACTCTCAAAACAACCCTCACTTGCCTATTGTTATGCTACCCGTGGATGCTTTGAGACCTTTTGATGTCAAACCACCCACTCTCCCTCTCCTCCATCTCCATCTCATCAAGCCATTGCTTCCCAACCAAGAGAGAGATGCTCCCAAGAGCTAGGGCATGGTGGCCCATTTCCACCTAAGTGAGGTATAATTTATGTTCATGTTTATTTATTTGTTTTGTTTTCTAACCCTCATTCTTATTTGTAGGTTTTTCATTAACATTGTTTGCAGGTTTTCTCCATTGTAGCTTAGGTTTATTTTGTAGGTTTTGGAGGCGGAACCCTAACCTACTGTGTGCAGAGGGGTTCAACAGTGCTTCATCTCCTCTTCTTTATTTTCTGTCATTAGCTATTAGATCTGGTTTACAGTAGTGATCCATTCATTTATGTTCTTGCTTAGATTAGCTTAGTTTCAATTCGCTGTTCTGTTGTTAGAATAATAAACCCATAGTTTACCCACTTAGACATTAATTCATTTATTTTTGTCTTATTTGCCTAGTTAATGAGTCCCACCTTGTGCAAGTTGCTAATTTCCTATCCATAGAGGTCAAACTTGCCATCTTTGACTCATGTAGTGCTTGGGAAATCCTTAGGAATCAAATTTTCTTTATTCCTGGCCTCCTAGGCGCCCTTCTGCTTTTTCTGCTTTATTGCCTGCTTTTTCAGTGTTTTAAGGCACATAGGAAAGCTAGACTAGGTGAGGTGAACTAGTTTTTTGTCCTCTTCATCCTCCACTATTTTCTCCATGAAAAAGCATGTATGAGCTGCCATTTTATCACTCTTTAGCTTTCCTATGCCTTTTTGCCAATTCGTGAGCTCCATGACAGATTTGGGATCCAACTTTTACACCTATGGGGGATTTGCTTATTTTCAGTAAGCCTGCTTTATGCTAGATTTGGATTCTTCCTCATGCATTCAATTTCTTCATGTATTCTATTTATTTAGAATCCTATGATATTACAGGGTTGGCTATTGTACACTCGGTTAATATAATTTTGTGTTACAGCTCCATATTCAGTCTCCATTGTTAGCAATTTTGCATGATCAATTGATAATTGTTGTGGGTAAAATTAATCTACTGCTGGCCTGAATTTCTACATGGTATCAGAGCCATTTTAGGTTGTTACTCTCCTTCAAAAAAAAATTTGCAGGTTCGACATCAAGACTGGGAGCCTTCTACTGACAGCCGGGATAGATTTTCTAAAGCTATGGATTCACAGAAAACTATCTTGACTCCCTTCAACTATTTTGAATGGAAAGCAGAGATGGAGATCTTGTTGAGAGTGAAATGCCTCTACAGGGTGAATATGGCTACAGAATCAGAGCCTAATGCTGCTGTAGAGAAGATCAAATGGCACAATCGGAGAGATGAGGCCTATGTCCTCGTATGTCTCAGTATTTCCCGAGACCTCCTTTTCCATCTCGATGGATTAAATTCACCGGATCAAGTATGGGAGAAGCTTTCTGATCTTTTTGGAAAGACAGATGAGATGAGGGGACATCAGATCGAAAATGCGCTGATTTCTCTGAGTCCCAGTAGCTTTGAATCCCTGCAGCTATATTTCTCCAAGTTCAAAGCACTAGTTTTGCAGCTAAAGTAGTGTGGTATCGAAAAGAAAGATGATCAGATTGTATTGTCCATCCTCTCCAAGATAGGACCTGACTACTCAGTCTTTGTTTCAACCTTCTATGCCACAAAACTCACAGCTCGAACCTGGAAGATTCCTAGCCTTGCAGATTTCATGGAATCTCTCACACAAGAACAAGACAAGCTGGTGATGATGGGCACCATCAAACCATCCAAAGATCAAGCTTTGATTGCTGGAGATTCGTGGGTGGATTCAAAAAGCAAAAAGAAAGCTAGAAATCCACCTGAGCAAAAGAGAGACAAGAAACAGTCTCTGGAGGATCAACAAGGTCCCAAGAAGAATAACCAGAAGAAGAAAAACAAAGGTGAAATGAACAAGTGCTCATACTGTTCGAAGGGCAGTCACACTGAAAGCTCTTGTATGAAAAAGTAGATTGATATGCTCACCAATCTCTTGGAGAAGAATGGAATCTCCCTTCCAGAAATCTCAAAGAAGAGAGAAGGAGGATCAAGTTCCGATGACAGAGAGAGATTTCATGCTCTAGTTGCTGGCACATCAAGCTCACCTAGTTTTATCATAGATTCTGGAGCTTCAAGACACATGGTTTTGATTAAGGAGGCCTTCTCCTCACTGGATATGTCGAAAGCACCATCTATTGTACTGGGAGATGACTCTCTCACTGAAAGTAAAGGCAAAGGAAGGATAGATCTTGATCATGGTCAGTTCAGTAATGTGCTATATGTACCTGGTCTCGCCTCCAACCTACTGTCAGTGTACCAGATGACCCACACTGGGTCTCCTAAGAAGGTCATATTCTCCCCCGATGAAGTTGAGATCATAGATATTTCATCTGGTAGAGTCATTGCAAAAGGAGTTGTGAATCATGCTCAAAAGGTATACATGTTCTCACACTTCCTACCTTACTCAAACCCCTCTGCTCTTCTCACTACTACATTTTGATCCAAAATCCGACGGTTTTTTCCTACGGCGCGTGGATTTCTTATTTTAACCGTGCCAAAAATCAGAAAGATTAAATTGTTTTTTGAAATAATAGGCATAAGCGTCGCTTAAGCGACGGACATCCTCCTAAGTGTCGCTTAAGCGACGGTTGTCCTCCTAAGTGTCGCTTAAGCGACGGCTCTAAAATTGCTCGATTTTTTAAAAAATACACTTAATTCGTTAATTATTTAAAATGGAATGGCATTAGGTTCAAGAATCCATAGTTTTGGTCGAGGGAATGAAATGGGATCTAGTACCTAGCACAAACTATCAAGTGTGAAAATATGTGATGATGTTAAACACTTGCAGCATCACTTGAACATGGGTTATTGGGGTATACCCATTTTAGATTGCAAGAAAACTTTCCTTTGATGTTAGTAATTTCCAAGGTACCATACTAATGTCTAAATATATTTCCTAGAAAAAAAATGGAGTCAATAAGAATAGATTCATCAGATGGAGAGTCTCGAGTTACCTTTCATAAATCAACATGGAAACAACAAGAATCTAATCTGATTGCTTGAAATTGAAGAGAGGAAAGCATTAGGTACAATTCAATACTATAAAGGTTGACACAAATGGTCAAAATATATGAGGAATAACTAATGTAGGATTACTAACTTCCCTTGAGCATGAACACAACACAATTATGAATTGAACAACGACTGGTTCCAAGTAGGGACCAATGAAATAAAACATCAACAAAAGATAAATTGAATGGATTCTCCATGGTGATTAGAAAGGTAACTAATTCATGAAGTAAGCGACGCCTAGCCTAGCAAGCGTCGCTTAAGCGACGGCACATCAGAAGGCATAATTTAAATTTTTAGGTTTGTTACCCAAGACAACAATGCCATTAGTGTTTCTAGGAGACCATGGGTGTGTGATATTGCACTCTAGATGATACGATGATATATCTTTGGGGATGTTGTGTACCATTGGAATTTTGATTTCTATGTCAAAGAAAAATGTATCAATAGATATGGTCACTAAAACTAACACTGAATCCCTTGTAGAAGCAATCATGTATGCACCAAGATCTGCTTGTTGGCCACCTTGTGTCAAAGGAGCATGTTGGCATGGGTGTTGCAATGAAGAATGTTACGATACTGCAATAGGGATAGTTGTAACCTATCAATATAAAGTGAAAATGTGTTCAAATATTTATTATTTGCAATAAATAAATATGTTCCAAAATATTACCAATTTAATGATGCTTAAACAAGCACAAACACAGTCACACATGTGTGTATATTCTTGTTGATGTCCATATGTCTTTGTCCCATCAATTGTTGTGTTGAAGAGTATCCCTAGGATATTTTGGTGATGGAAAATTATCACTAATAAAGAAATCCCCAAATCATTAACTTATTATGACGACAAATTTTACATAAATATATATTATGCATGGTATAAGATTGACATAAATATTATATAGTTTTTATACATAACAAAAATAAATCTACAAATTTTTTTCCATGAATAAAAAAAATATGATAATGACCAACCTAAAATAGAAAAGAGAGGCTACTACGATATATAAATGAAAGTTCAAAAGAAAATAGATTGCAAGATGAAAGTAAATTCATTCGAGTGAAATAAGGTAGATGGGACATCAAGAAACTATCTTGAAACCAACCAAATCATTTTATATTGCAAAAATTAAACATGTGAGAGGTATAAGCACATTCAATATAGTACTAATTCTGGTGGAGTAGTGAAATCAATTCCATTCCATTAGATCTGTCCTTCATTTCATTGGTTTAGATCTTAGATTCCCCTCTTTGGTATTAACCTTAGCTATATATTTCACAATTCATTTAGCATTTACACTCTATCCTAGTGTCTATCTCTCAATGGATCCTCTCAACATTCATCTTATGATGATGAAGAACCCAGTCATTCCAACATGGTGTAGGAACTAGCCATCACTCTCACTGAAATTCGAAGACATTAATGTAGGGATTCCACATCTACCTTCCAACTAGACACTAGAATATTCGTACCTAAATATGATTCTCTTGATATAGAATGAGGGCATCGTCACCTAGCACAACACCTAGGAAAAAGGAGTCCCACGAATGGTTGGCTAGCTAGCTCGAAAGATGGGGTTTCTACTGCCTAGATGGTGCAACTTTCTAAGATATAACATGAATTTAATATTAGTTTTGATGTGTTAGTTGGATAGTTAGATAGAAGAATATATTGAAGATCTATTGTTTTTTTTCGTCAAAAAAAAAATAGTGTGATTCTCTCACCATATGCTAGCAAGATATCGCTCTATATAAATGATACCATACAAAGACGAGTGTCATTAGTTCAAAGCGCCTTGCTAATGTGGAAGAATAAAATAAATCTAATAGTATATTGGAGCAAGCTTCCCGCCAATACATATCAATTGCAATGCTGCTATGGGAGTGGTAACTATAGCGCTCTACCCACCAAGCGCTCTCATCCCTTGGATCCAAATTGATGGTGTGAAATATATTACCTTTCGACCGGGTTCACCAAATCGATTTGTGGAGGGAAGAGAAGCCCCATTACTATTTTGGGCTCGGCCCTCATTGTTATCTATTGGGTTTGACAGGGTTGCATTAAAAACTGTTTATTCCAGTAGCATAGATAGCAGATCCTGCAGCATAGATAGCAGCATGAGTAGTAGCATCATATATAGATATAGATGCAGCACAAGCAGTTCCAGGTCCAGGTGAAGCGGTTGGTTAGTCATTTTATTTAGATAAATACCCAGTGCCATGTACAGATGATCGTGATAGAGATGAAGAGCCTAATTCTCAAGATGAAGATTCGGATCCTGTCCCCGAAAGCTATTCCTTGCCCTTTTGCTCGATCAAGATAAGGCATACGCTTTCCCCCTTATTGCCTTGAGGCATACCCACACTACTCGGTAATCAGTGAATTCCTATCAAGTTGAGAATCATCTTACTAGTTTTGGTGGAATGGGAGCCCCGTCTAGTCATTAATGCTATACCCATAATCTGTACACCCCAAGATAGGTGCACCTCCAGTAGAGGCATCGTAATGTAGAAGCGTGGATTGAATTTGTTGGAAGTCGAATGCTTTTTGAGTCATCACAAAGATTCATGTTTTGGCTGAAGCATAGAAACTCCATTGACAAGGGAAAAAACTACACAACTCAACACAGTGGTCAATAGGTAATTCTTCATCTTGTGAACAATAGGAGAGGGCCGAAGAGGATAAGGCCACAGGGGACAGAGCTCGCCGAGGAGAGGGCGGAAAAGGAGGGTTTGCAAAGGAGGAGGATTTGCAGAGGTCACACTGAGGCTGACAGAATGCCTCAAATGGATCCGTTCTCAGGCATTCCACCATATCAGTTGCACTTGTAAGTAGATGCTCTTTAATAGATAAGTTAACCTCCTTGCTTGAGTTCATTTCTTTTACCAGGATTTCCACTCTGGAACCAGTTTGCTATTTCACAAGGGGAATCAAGGATTGAACTACATCAGTCATCAGAGGTCGATAATCTGCTTCTGATTGAACTCACATTGGGTTTCTGTTGGATCTTGCAAAGTCGCGTCGAGAGGGTGTCCAGTCAGAAGCAGCAAAGGTACTTTGCACTTTGCACAACTTTCTCAATTTACCTGTTCATGGGTGATTCTGTGAAACCAACTTTCTCAATATATAAGTCAGCCGCTCTCTTTGTACTTTGCACTTTGCACAATTTTTATGAACTTGCTTGTTCATGGGTGATTTTGTGACACCAAGTCATCGCCCTTATCATTTCAGGGCATTTCTGTTAGTATTCAGAAAGTGGAGAGTTGGACTGCCTAAGCATTTCTTCAATTAAACGTTAAAAGGCTCGATCAGACTGTCCCCAAGTTAATGTTATTTGTTCTTCTACAGGCCATATCAAATTTATCAGTCAATGCCGATGTGGCTAAAGCAGTTGCTATGGAAGGAGGCATTAGCATTTTGGCATCCCTTTCTAGGTCACCTAATAGATGGGTTGCTGAAGAGGCTGCGGGAGGACTGTGGAACCTGTCTGTAGGAGAAGAGCACAAGGTGTCAACTTTATGCTCTTTGCTTATTTTTTATTTAATCTAAAAACTAAAAATGAAAACTATGATGATCAGATCTCCCTGTATGACAGGAAGCCTTACTTATCCTTTTAGCAAGCACCCTGCCTACATTGTGCATGTTTATGGTGTTTCCCATGTATTGTATGCACTGGAAATGCTATGGAAATTACAGTTGTTATTATTGATTGGTAAAATTGGGCTGTTTGACTAAATACTGCTTCATTTTCCTATCATCCATAGAACAGCATTCTAGTTTACTTCCTCCTTTCCAAATAACATGAAGTTGATGTTTGTTTTCTTATGCTCAGGGTGCTATTGCAGAGGCAAGTGGTATAAGGGCACTAGTGGATCTTGTATTCAAATGGCCTTCTGGTGGGGAAGGGGTTCTGGTAATATTTGAAGCTACAAACTTTAATTTCCAGAACTTGACTCGTAAAACTATAGAACTAAGAATGCTACGTTTCATGTAGAGTTCTCTTTTCTGATGATAGAGCTATGGAAAATATTTCTAACAGATAGATAGGCCTTGTTATTGTCTAATCTCTTTTGCATTAAAAAAAACCAATAAACCTCAGAGTTTCGGATGATGTCTCTATGGCAGATGGATTGGCTTCACTTTTCCTTTGAGAAACAAATATTACTTAGTTTGTTTAAGATTCAATCTCTAAATAGAATTTGAAGAGAACTATAGAGTAAGCCAGACTATTTGAGGTTGCATTAAGAACACTCTTTGCAGAATCTTCCTATCATTTATCCTATTCAGGTTTTGAATCATCAAGGATTGGATCCAATGTAAACTGGAGCAATTCAGGATGATTGGAACCCAGGTTTCTTTGGTTTTGTAGCAAGCCTGCCTTAAGGTGACAAAGCTACACGTGGTGCATTTTGTGAATGGTGTGATTTCATCAACTTTGAACTTGTTTTCATACATCAATGATTGTTGCCATTGATCAATGGACGTGTTTTTGATTTCCCTGCTTGTGTTTTCCTATCAGAGTTGGTTTAGCTCACAACTACTTCTCCTTTGTTTGTTTGTTCCTCTTCACAGATTAGTGCCATTTTCCCCTCTTTCTTTGCCTTTAAGTTTTTATCCTTCCAACTTTTTCCTTCATTGCTACGGGTATATGTCTTCTTTCTCTTTCCATTTTTTCACTTATATTTTGTTTCTATGCCCCTTTTTCTCATCTCAAATTTTCTCCCCACGGTCCTTTTTTGCTTTTTTGTTTTCTGAGTTCTGTTTCTCGCTTCGTGTCCTTTTTTTTTGGTTTTTGTTTCCTGCTTGCAGATGCTTCATGTCTCTTAACGTATATGAATAAGTGGAAGCAGGACTGCTTGTGTGAACTTTCTGTGAGTAGTGCACTTCTAAC
>LPNX010273440.1:338496-416683 GCA_001517045.1 Pseudotsuga menziesii
ACCTTTGCCATGTTTTGTTCAGGTTGACTGCAATGAGAGGTTGCATCTATTTGCATTTTCTGATTATGTGCTTTTATATGTTGGCATGCATAGGTTTTACCGGTGCTGGGATGGGGTTCATATCTCACACAGACTTGTAGAACTCAACTGAATCTTGAGATTTCTGTTCTTTCATAGTCCAAACAGCTGATTTCATTTCTTTCAATGTCAAAGGACTTCTAATGTACTAGTTTTCCACTTAAACCAAATGCTGGAAATGACCAGCTGGCAATGGTCTTGATTAGAAGCACTCTTATCTGAAATGCGAGAGGAAGAGAAATATCCTGTAAATAAGTGTAGAAATCCTGTCTATTCTCCTTGGATTCCTATTTTCACGTCTATTTCTAAGTTTTATGGAAGAAAGGTTAAATGCTATTTGCATCTGTTTCAAGTAGTCATCCCTTGAATCAACATAGCAGTCAAGGTGGTCCATTGTACAACAGACAGTAGTTTTTGCTTGAACCTCACTCAACGGATTGATTGGTCAACGGGGTGGATCTGAATTGATACCCATAGCCTTGATTAGGTGCTTTAAAAAAATATTGTCAGATGAGTGTATACTTGATACCATCAAACAAATTAGGACCCACATTGGAGAGAGAGATGAGGCTGAGAACTGGTTTAGGTAGGAAATGTGCAGTGCCTTGTACCAATTGGGGTTGACATTGGAATTGAGAGCATCATTGATTCATGGTAAAATGATGGAGAATTCAAAATGAAATTGCTTATCAATCTAAACCTCGGAATCCCCCTTGCCAATGATGGAAATTATACCAGTCTTCAGCGGAAAAGAAATATAACGAGGTGTTTACTTTTATTCTTTACAGTGGTGTTTCCATATATTTTATTGTATTGACAACTATTACCTATGGACTGAATATTTAAACCTCTACTATGTTCTTTCATGGGTCTTTTTTTGGCAGTTAGTTCTTGGTACAAGGGAGGAATTCTGTATATGATACCCAGAGGGATATGTCATGTTCGTGCTCATGTGTTTGGGGAATTATTAGAGCCATGAGTGGGATCATAAACTCACATGTAAGAAGCATTCTAAATGACCAGAGCTTACTAGTGGGATCAATTTCAAAGCTCATAATGCTTCCTGATCAGTTTAAAGCTCATAATGCTTCCTGGTCCCACCACTCTTACCTTTTCTTTTCTTTGGAAAAAGATCACTTTGAACTGTGAACTGAATATTTGAACCTATTTTTTTTATTGTATTGACATAAATCACTTTGAACTATGGACTGAATATTCAAAGCTATATATTTTATTATATTGACAAGACTCACTTTGAACTATGGACTGAATATTCAAACCTCATCTATGTTCTTACTTCTTTCATGGTTCCCTTGCTTTTCTTGGCAGGAATGTTGTATATAATATCTAAAGGGATCTGTTGTCTTCATGCTTATGTCTTTGGGGGTTCAAGTAGGATATCAAACTCGCATGTAATAAGCATTCTAAATAATCAGAACTTACCAATGGGATCAATATTAAAGATCATAATTTGACACATTTACCTCCGTAAATACGCTGTAGCCTTTTAATCTGTCATCATGTCTATTGAAAGTATTTTCCTTTATTATCTAGCCAAGAAATGATGTCAAATATGTGATATGTTTGTGATTTTCAAAAATATTTTGCTGACAAGTTGTGTGTATTTCTGTTTCAGGTCTGTGGAAAATATTAAATAATGTTCCCCTGCTATCTGCAGTCCCTTTGGAGAAAATAGTTTCTAAGAGTGGGGGTCTTAACTTCCATGGATCGTTAGTTGGTGTTTTTTGTAATACATGCATGGAGGTTTCAAAGCAAGCTGAGGAAGTCCTATCAAACCCAAAGACACAGAAAAATGTTGAAAGTCTAGCAAAAAGTATCTGTAATGAGTTGCCATCCGATTTAAGTGAAAAGGTGCCAAATATTTCATAGAAGTTCTAGTGTGAGGAGCTTATAGAAGAGGCAACATACTACGTCAGTCAGAACACAACTCAGGCACAGGTTTTGGCTGCATTGCACCAGACATGTTCAAAACTTGGTGTTTTCGGTACTGAGGTAGGATTTTAATCATATTTATAGATCTGATTATTCGACAAGAAGATATATGTTTGTAAAATATATTTATTTATTCCATAAATAAGTTCATCTTCAATAAAAGGAGTGAAGTCCTGAAAAGCTTGAGATTGTTTTGCTTGGGAGTTTTTGTAGATTTAATATCAATGTTTCTAAGGTGGTGTTCTGATTGTTTTTCCACCAAGATCTGTTATAACTTATAATCAGTTAGGTTTTCAGGTACATTGATGTTCTCCTTTTTTCAGTGTCATTCAATGGTCAACTACTATGCTCCTCTCATTTTCGTAGAGATTGCAACTATTAGTCCAAAGGAGGTTTGTCAGAAGATGAGTATATGCAGTGATTCATCATCTCTTGCTCTAAATAGACAGCAAAGTAACTATGATGTTTGTGAATCTGCAATTCTTGAAATCGAGACACATTTAAAAGACCCTGAGACCAAGGTAATGATCAATTCCTCAACTGGGATCCAGAGAACAGGCTCAAATTTAGGATTATATCTACCCGAGCCTATCATTCCCTTTTTATGCATAACATGTGAGAAGTTGCACAATTCAATTCTATTTTGCACAATTTGAGTACTTGTTCGAATTTCATTACATTGTTTCAACTAATTGAGGAGATTAATGGCAGGTGTATCCGACCAACACAGGAATAATTGGAAAATTTTGGGCTCCACCCTCGAACCCTCAAATGTGGCTGCGTATAAGACATTAATCTGGTTTGCGAGATTGCCATTAACTATTTATAGAACTTTTTATTTGGCTATGATGACCTTGGGCATGGTATAAATCTTCCTCAAAATAATTCTAGCTCCCGTAAGGAGGATGAAAGATAAAAGGCTAAAAGCCAATTAACTAACATTTGTGTGCTCGAAGGAGATAGGAGACTAGAATTGGTCCTTGTCTACTCTTCCCCTACTAGTAGTTTTAATTATCCACCCATATGTGTGTCCCTAATAAGCCATGATTCCCACAATGTCAATGGCTTGAATCGCTATCGATATCATTATCTGGAGCAGGCTATTCCAAATTAGATTCTTCTCATTTTTGAAGCTAAATCAGTAAGCCTTGCTATTGGAACATGACGGTCTTTGTTGGATCCCATTGATGCCTCTTGCAGCATCTATATCTTCCCAAGTTGAAGTTTATAGCAAGCATCTCAGGGACTGTTCTATGGACATATTCTGGTCATGATTGTTCGTTGTTTTTTTATATTCAAGTGTTTTTTCTCTTTAACATTTGCATACTCTTTCCAATCTCCAACTTGCATTGGATATATACTAATAATTTTCAACCTGGTGAATTTCTTCGTCTGTACACCAACTAATTTCAGTCAATTCTGTATAATGGTCCCCAACTGCAATAGGGACTGGAAAGACCACTCTTTCAACATATCACCAGAGGGAACTGATCGGAGACGATGAGCATTGCTTGAACAACCTTACCAATACTGCACTGCACATGCTTTTATATTTTTTTTTTTAAAAACAGTCACAAGCGTCGCTTAAGCGACAGTTCCAGATGTCGCTTTTCCGACGCTTAGCCTTAAAAGCCGTCTCTTATCCGATGGTTTTGTCTGTCGCTCTTCCGACGCTTATGTTATTATCTGTCGCTTATCCGACGCTTGTAGATGTCTCTTTTCCGACGGTTTTTCTTAATATCCATCGCTTATCCGACGGCATTGTTGTTGCTTAACCGACAGCATGAATGAGATTTTCTTAAAAAAATTTCACTACCGTCGAAGAAAAGTTGTCGCTTAACCGGCGCTTCTTTTTTAACCGACGGTTACTTAGGTGTCACTTAACCGACGGTTAATCAGGTGTCGGATAACCGATGACAAGTTTCCGACGCTTAAAAAAAATCAAAGTGTCGTACATGCGACAAGGAAGTGTCGAAAATCCAACATGATGGCCGTCGGATTTTTGGTCAAAATGTAGTAGTGTCTCATTCATGCTAATGAAGCCAGCAAGCTATGGCATGAGAGATTTGGCCACCTTAACTATAAATATCTGTCTAATCTTAGTGAAAAAGAGATGGTCATAGGGTTTCCCAATATAAAATTTTCCAAAGGAGTCTGCCAAGGTTGTATCCTAGGAAAACACCCAGAGCACAAATTTGAGAAAGCTAGTCATGAGAGAACCTCTGCACCCCTCGAGCTGATTCACAGTGATGTTGCTGGACCATTCCCTCATATGTCCATGAGTCAGGCCAAATATGCATTGACCTTTATTGATGATTTTTCCAGGTATTTTTGGGTTCACTTCATGAAACACAAGTCTGAAGTTTTTGGCCTATTCAAAGTCTTTAAGGGTTTGGTTGAAAACCAGTGTGGAAGGAAACTCAAGGTCCTCAGATATGAAAATGGTGGTGAGTATGTCAAGTCTGAGTTTATTAACTATTGTGTAGATGCAGGTATTCAGATGCAACATTCTATCCCTTACACACCACAGCAAAATGGTGTTGCTGAGAGGAAGAACAGATCATTGAAGGAGATGGAAACATGCATGATGGAGGCCAAAACTTTGCCACCAAAGTACTAGGCCAAAGCTATCAACTGTGCAGCCTATATCCAGAATAGGGTGCCTCACAAATAGCTTGATGGCATGAATCCCTTCGAATCATGGAGTGGGCACAAGCCATATGTGACCCATTTCAGGATTTTTGGCTCAAAGGCATGGGCTGGAATCCCAACAGAGAAGAGGAAGGATTTGCAGCCCCAAAGCCAAGAGTGTCTTTTTGTTGGATACTATGAAGATTCAAAAGGGTACAAGTTGATAAATTTTAGCACAAATAAATCCTTCATTGAAAGGTGTGTTCAGTTTGAAGAAGAACCCCTTGCAGAAGTGGAAGTTGGTGAAGCCTCTTCACCACCTGAACCTCAAGAAGTAAGTAAAGAGTTTGTTGAACATGATGATTCTGATTTTTCTGATGGATATGAGTTTATTGTAGACCCTAAAATCCCCAAAAGGCAAAAATGGGCAGCCAAGACACTACATGCAGCAGGTGAGCTAGCTGGGGATCCCAATGACCCAAGGAGGACTAGATCTCAATTTGAGAGTGGTCTGTGCATGAAGGATCCTATGTTTGATGAAAAATTATATTTGATGGTGGAGTCTGATCCTCAAACATATGAAGAAGCAGCAGGAGATCCAATATGGCAAGCTTCCATGAAGGAGGAGTTCAGCTCACTCCAGAAGAGCAACACATGGGAGCTAGTGGATCTTCCTCCAGGGAGAAAACTAGTACAGTGGAAGTGGGTCTATAAGACCAAATTTGCTGTTGATGGTTCACCATTTAAGTACAAGGATATATTGGTAGCTAAAGTCTACTCACAGTTTCATGGCATCGATTATAATGAGACCTTTACCCCAGTGGCAAAGATGGATTCCATCAGGATAGCTCTAGCCATTGCAGCCTCAAGGAAATGGGAGGTACATAATATGGATGTAAAATGTGCCTTCCTGAATGGATATCTCACTGAGGAGATATATATGCAGCAGCCTCAAGTTTTTGCTACTAACCATTCTCTTGTGTGCAGGTTGAGAAAGTCATTGTATGGGCTAAAGCAAGCCCCCATGGCCTGGCATGCCAAGATAGATAGCTTCTTGCTATCTCTAAATTTTGTTCAGTGCAAATCAGATCCAAATGTCTATTTGAAGTCTGTTAATGGTTCATTAATGATCATTATGTTATATGTTTATGACCTCCTCATTACAGGAAGCTCACAGGCTAAGATTGCTTCCTTAAAAGGAGCTATGAACCAAGCCTTCTCCATGACAGATTTGGGGCTCTTAAGTCAATTTCTGGGGCTTGAGATTGCTCAAACCAAAGCTGGAATAAAGGTGCACCAGTCCAAGTATGCCTTGTATTTTCTGATCAAATTCAGAATTCAAGAGTGCAAAGCAAGTAAAACTCCTTTCCTTTCAGGAGTGAAGCTGGAGGAAGATGATTCTCCACCGATGGTAAACAATACACTGTATAGGAAATTGATTGGATGTTTATTGTATTTGACACATACTCAACCTGATATTTGTTATGCAGTAAGTGTGGCTTCTAGATACATGGATCAGCCTCATGAGATCCATTGGAAAGCAGCCAAAAGGATCCTTAACTTTGTTCAGGGAACAAGGACACATGGGATCTTCTATAAAGCAAAATCTGATCTTGATTTGATTGGATTTACTGACTGTGATTGGGAAGGTGATAGCACAGACAGAAATTCCACTTCAGGGTATGTGTTCATTCTTACAGAAGGGCCAATCAGCTGGTTAAGCAAGAAACAGAGTTCCATTGCACTCTCATCTATAGAATCTTAGTACAGAGGAGTTGTTAATGCAGCAACTCAATGTTTATGGTTGCAGGGTTTACTTGGAGAGTGTGGTTTCGAACCTGAGTACTCAAATACCATCTACTGTGATAACCAAAGTACCATTCGAATCTGCAAGGATCCAGTTCAGAAGCAGAGAACTAGACACATTGAGATTCACATGCACTACATCAGAGAACTTGTGCATGATGGCACCATTCACCTACTCTTCTGTTCATCTTCAGAACAAGTAGCTGATATATTCACCAAAGCATTTTGTGAGAAGACCTTCAGCAATATCAAATCACGACTGGGGATTGCTGATCATGCTATAAAGGCATGAGTGGAGACAAGATTCTACAATTTTGTTTTACAGTCCATGTTTAAGGGAGGATTTTCCCAAGTTGGTTTTGCCTCTTTCCTTGTTTATTTGGACATGCAGTATGTAAAGGGTGACTAAGCCTTGTTTCTAGGCCCTATATTTTTTATTTATTACTCATAAATTCAGGATTAAGGGGGGTTTTTAGAATAATCAACCCATAGTTTACCCACTTAGACATTAATTCATTTATTTTTGTCTTATTTGCCTAGTTCATGAGTCCCACCTTGTGCAAGTTGCTAATTGCCTATCCATAGAGGTCAAACTTGCCATCTTTGACTCATGTAGCGCTTGGGAAAGACTTAGGAATCAAATCTAATTTATTCCTAGCCTCCTAGGTGCCCTTCTACTTTTTCTGCTTTATTGCCTGCTTTTTCAGTGTTTTAAGGCACATAGGAAAGCTAGACTAGGTGAGGTGAACTAGTTTTTTGTCCTCTTCATCCTCCACTCTTTTCTCCATGCAAAAGAATGTATGAGCTTCCATTTCATCACTCTTTAGCTTGCCTATTCCTTTTTTCCAATTCGTGAGCTCCATGACAGATTTGGGATCCAGCTTTTACACGTATGGGGGATTTGCTTATTTTTGGCAAGCCTGCTTTATGCTAGATTTGGATGCTTCCTCATGCATTTGCTTTCTTCATGTATTCTATTTATTCAACAGCCTATGATATTATATGGTTAGCTATTTTACACTCAGTTAATATAATTTTTTGTTACAGCTCCATATTCAGTCTCCATTGTTAGCAATTTTGCATGATCAATTGATAATTGTTGTGGGTAAAATTAATCTACTGCTGGCCTGAATTTCTACATATATTTATGCCATATTTTATTCCATTTTTTACTATTTTCTAAGGGTAGTAACCTACCCTTGTGCCCTATAGGCACAAGGGAGCCATTCCTGCCCCTGTAGTGAGGAGAAATTCTCACTACATAGATCACCTCCTTTAGTCAAGGATTTTTCAGATCGAGTCAATCTGGTCCAGATCTGATTGATTTCAATCAAATTGGTTGAGAATCCACTGATATAGGATTTTGGATTTGCTCCATTATTCATCAATTTATTAATTAAAATAATCAATAATTGATTTTTTGGGGTTTTCTGACCTGAGTGATGAAAAATCACTCAAAACTTGAAAAAAGTGGGTCCATGGGTTTACCTAGTGCTCTTAGCTTGAAAATGAGCACCTACATGACTGAAACTGATTAGTTGGCCCACTTTTATTACAAAACCAATTTTTCCAATTAAACTATTAAAAAATAGCCTAAGTTTTGAAAAAATTAAATTTTAATAAAAAACACTGAAAAAATTAAAAAATTAAAAAAGTTGAAAAAACCTAGGGGGACTTATACATGTTCATATGACTTGACCATGATTCCTAGCATGTTTATACATTGACACACAGACTCTAATAACCTCAGTAGGCCTAAATGCCAAGCCAGCCACCTCAAATTTGGAGGTATTGAGTGAAAAACTCAGAAATTATAAGTCGTTTATTCAACAACGAATAATAACCAAGGGAAAGAAAAACCCTGGGCTGGTCGGATTGACAAATATAATCTATGAGACCGAGTCTTTTACAGACACTATCATGCTAGAACATTTATTACAACTCCCCCAAGGGGGTATGAACATGTGATATGGTACAACAAAGTTTCCCAGAAGTAAGACTGAAGGTCTTCTAAAGTCTGAACAAGCTATCCTTGTCCGGTTCACCAGGCTCACTTGATAAAAAAACCACTAAGTACAACTTAGGTGGCAACATTCTGGCTCCAACTGTGGGATGTGTGCTCGATATGGTCTTTAAGGCAAGGAGAGGATAGGAGAACACCAGAATCTCTGGTTTATATACCCTTTAAAAACATCTCAACTTGACAAGAAAACCTCAGTAGAACAAGATTTACATAAAAACCAATTGAACCATTAAGATGAGTTATTTAAACAAAATAAATGTAATTAACTAATGAAAAAAAAAGTTTTATTATAGCTAAGTACAAAACATAAATGCAAAAAGTAAATGCTCTCTTTTAGGAGCTTATTTTCCTACTCTAAGAATGATATAAAAAGGTTAGGTGTAATAAAAAATCCAATGTAACCACCTAAGCATTTTATTAACATAATTTTGTTTTTCCCTATCTTTGGTTACCGGCCAAAGTAAGGATACCTTATTCAGAAAACACAAACCTACGTGATGATTCAGAATGGACGGGATGGATGGGAGATCACAGGCATGAATAATGTCATAAAAATTATTCCCCAACTTGTATGTGCTCATGTAGGTTGCTTCTATCCATGACTAGATAGGACTGATATACCAATCAAAATGATGAGGTAGACTGATTAAATCATCATACTAATCACTGGGGCTTATCAAATGATAACTCGTTGCACAAGCCCCAAGTAGCTCCAAATCATAAGGAACCTCTATATGTGAAAAAGATGGGTGAGACCGATATTCCACTGACATATGAATTTTCACAACATTGTTTCTCAATGTCTTCATTATTGATACCCTTGTGTGTCTCTGCATGATACGACTCTGAATGATCAGGTGAAAATTCTGAATGCTCCTCTTCCACACTAAGGTTTTTCCAGGCATCGAAATCCGTGCTCCCCTCTATGGACGTATCGTATATTGGACTTTCAATTTTTTTTGAAAAAACATTCCCCTTGTTGGACATATCATGGATGGGATTCTCCATAATATTTTCACAAGTTGGATTATCTATGAAATTCCAATAGTCATCACTCCCATCCATGTCATATGTGGGGGACTCTTCATCCATGGCATCATGCTCTTGCCTATTCATGTCTTCCTTTTATTCATAAAAATATTCTTCAGAAAAAATGTTGCAAGGCAATAAAATTTCCAAACCTTCATCAACATGAAGAGGACAAGGTCTAGTGTCACCACACACCATACTGATCTTATCATAAGTTTCTTTATAGGATTCTATTATGAAATCATGAAAAGGATCTTCAATACTATCTTCAATTAAGGAAACTTTTTGAACATACTCAATGGGATCACTTAGGATGTGTTGCTCAGTGGGTTCCTCTAGAGGACTTTCTGGAAAAATATCAGCATTGCAACACACTTGAGAATACCTCAAATCTTCAATGTTTTCAGCTATGGTGACATGCGGAGAGTCTTCAACAATGTTTTCAATCATGGGATCCTCCTGAAGCTCTTCAATAGGATCATCCTGGGTGTCCTCGTCTACAATGGAAGTCATGGGATCCTTTATCTCATTTAGGTAGGTGAGGATCCTTTCTACAACTGTCATCATATCTCCCTCACCATCATGCCACCTCTCAAAAAACATAACACACAAATATCCATGGGAGGTAATGCATTTATCAGTAAGACCACAAATCCATGTCGAATCCTTATTTTTCAAAGAATGAGCAAATATTTGCAGCACATTATCCCTATGAAGTATGTTGAGTTTTGTCACAAATCCAAAAACAAATATGATGTTACAAACAACTGAATCACCATTTCCATAAAAGGTCGGAGCCTGGGAATATCTTTCATCCTGGAGATATGGTTCATAGTTAGGAAAACCTGGGATGCCCAAGAAATCGATGGAAGGATATGCATTAGAAATTAGAGCACCATAATATTCATCATCCATAATGGCCTATTGGTAGCATATATCAACCATGTATTTTGTACTAAAGCAGAGCTGTTGAATAATGAGCATTTTAAGGTTTTACTATGTCATATGAGCTCATCTACACACAACAAGTCTCAACAAATTTATGAGAAAGCATGGTTTTATCCCTTCAATGGAGTCGCCATGTGAAAAAGAAGAATAAGCATTTATAAATCTTTTCACAAAAAATATTTTTTGCTTTTCTTTGAAAAAAAACTAAACAAAAGGTTAGTGGAGTCACCAAATGAAAATTAAAGATCTACTCTAAGCATTCATCAAGCAAAGAAAAAAAAAATTCATACTTGGGAATAAAAATATTTATCCCTGGCAATGGCACCAAAAAGTGTTACCGCCTTTCACACACCTGGGTTATGTGGCAGAAATCATCAAGCCACTCGGTGTGTCCCTGGGGGCGAGTCTCGAGTCAAGGCTGTCACCTTGTTCTTGACTCCTCCGTTTAGGATCAACTCCTAACGAAGCCAAGGGGGGTAGACCCTATTAAGTTACTAAGGCTAATTACTTAGTGTCATGGTGTTATATTGATTAAGTTGTTTAGGAGCTTTGAAATTAACCAGTGGAAACAAAAGATAACAAGAAGCAAGATTTAAAGCATATAAGCACAGTAATGACACTCAATATATATATAATCAAAATAAATAAATCACCAGTGCCTTAAATGGAGTCAATAGAGAAAATAATGTGCTTGCATGCACTTGAAATAATGTTTTACAAATCCCTCTTCATAGATTTTAAATTAATGTGGAATGTGAATGAATTAAATTAGGAGAAAAGGGGACTCCAGATATACCCGAGGGGTACTTGGAGTATGTCCAAAAGTGAACTTTCATGGCTACCCACAAGGTGTTTATGGGCTGGAATGGAGTCTTGGATACTATTTTTCATAACGCACCCATCAGGGTGTGACAGAGATCAACGCCTTGAGGTCAATTTCCAGTTGTTCCCACTCCTTTGGGTATTTTGCCACCGCTTACAGTTTGTTTGAGGCGTTGGATTTTTGCCTGATGGTTTGTCAATTTGGGAGGTGAAGAATAATTAATCTAGTCACTCAAGTTCTTTTGATGCAGCTTGACTGATCGGACGAACTGCATCCAAGTACAAAGCATACACACTAGAGTCTTGTTACTTTTAATAAATTTTAAAAGAGGTGTTCTTGTTAAAAAGAAAACCCTTCAGGAACCTCTTTCGGTCCAAGTGGACCTCAATCGGGGAATAAAGGAGGGGTTAATTTTATTATTATTACTAAAACAAATGATGATAGTAGATGAATCATAAACAGATAAGCAAACCACAATTTTCTAATTAAACTACCACGACCCTTTCTTCACCTTTCGGCTCAAAAGGAGGCTCGTGGGGTAAGTATTAAAATTAATTTGAAACAACTAGATATGGAATATGACAATGATTATAAGTCAAAGTATACTTCCCTGAATATTAGAACTATACTAGATTGAAAACAAATGAAAAAAAAGTAAAAATTGACACAGAAGCAAATCCCCCCAGGGGGATGGTGAATAGGCTCGAAAGAGCCTATCCGAAAAGATTTTTATTTTTATTAGAAGATATTACAGTATCAGAAAACTAAAATTAATCCACTTGGTCCTTATATGGAATGAGACAAAAGGTTTACAAATTTCAAAAAATTGAAGTTTTTGGAAGATGGAGACCCATTAGGGGGTTTCGAATGGTCCAAAAATATCTTCCAAACAATGCCTCCTCCTCTTTTATATTACACCTTATAAAATATAGAAATATTATCACAGTTAAATATGCCCAAAATTACTTTGAAAGTACTTTTGGTTGAACACATGTTTTACCCAAAAATTCTAAGTTAAAACTAGTTTTTAAAGAAGCGGAAAACGAGCCAAGGAAAGCAAGCTTTCCTTGGGATATTGGCCTGATTTGGGGGAAGCCAATATGAAGCACTTAAATTTCTGAATATAAATTTTTATATTCTAAGGAAAAAACCATGCATTCAACAAGCTTTAGATCTACTTTCACAGCCTTGAAAAATGACAATTTTCCCTAAAACTAGATCTAGAATGCTTGTAAAAATTTCTTTAGGAATGAGATCTAGTTTTATGAGATTTAAGGAAGCAAGATATAATATGAACTATGAAATTGATAGATATAAACAAATTTAAAGCTGCAAAACAAGTACCCAAACTGATTTTGAAGAAATTTGAAGGAGGAAGAGGAAAAGGAAGAGTGCTTGCTGTCGGGGAATGGATCTGCAAAGAAGACTAGTTAGTGGAATGCTGAGGGACAATGCCTTCACAAAACAATCAGATGCCCAGTGGAATCAAGATAGATCCACAGTTTGTTCAACCCCTATTACCTGAAAACTAATAAACAATCCTGCACAAAACCTTATGAGATATGGATAGAAATATATGAAGAAAGAGAGGGATTACATGCAAATAAACTTATTTAAACATGTATGATCTGTATTTTTAAGCATATATAATATGAGATATTTAAAATCAAGTAATATTACTTGCCCATCTATACTCCTATTGATTCAACTGAATCATTATGCCAGACAGGATTCAGATGCAGAAATTGAGAGAAAGCCAACGGTAGAAAGCTACAAGACAACGTTAAATCCACACATATGAAAGCATTACATAGATTTGGCCTCCAAAGATTCACTTTATTCCAATAGAAAAAGATATTACACAGTATTACAACATAAACAACTCCTCAATCCAACTCTAACTAGCTTGGAAGAGGCATCCTAAGCTTTATTTATACACAAAACAGGAGATCCAACCCAGGGGAGGTGCAAATCCCAAGGAGACAGACCACTACAACTAAGGGAGAGTCCATCAATGCTGATATGAAACCAAACTGAGCCTACTTGTCAATCAGGGGGCTGATTGATCTAACACATCAATCCACAGAGCTTCTAGGAGATCCCGCATGTGTGGAGGAGAGAGAGAGAGGGCGCAATTCCCCATAAAGGATGCTGAAGATCAACTCTAGATCTATCCAGATTACCTCCTTTAGTCAAGGATTTGTCAGATCGAGTCAATCTAGTCTAGATCTGACCGATTTCAATCAAATTGGCTGAGAATCCACTGATGTAGGATTTTGGATTTGCTCCGTTATTCATCAATTTATTAATTAAAATAATCAATAATTGATTTTTTAGAGTTTTCTAACCTGAGTGATGAAAAATCACTCAAAACCTGAAAAAAGTGGGTCCATGGGTTTACATGGTGCTCTTTGCTTGAAAATGAGCACCTACATGACTGAAACTGGTTATTTGGCCCACTTTTATTACAAAACCAGTTTTTCCAATTAAACTATTAAAAAATAGCCCAAGTTTTGAAAAAAATAAATTTTAATAAAAAACACTGAAAAAAATTAAAAAATAAAAAAAGTTGAAAACACCTAGGGGGAATTAGACATGTTCATATGACTCGACCATGATGCCTAGCATGTTTATACATTGACACACAGACTCTAATAACCTCAATAAGCATAAATGCCAAGCCGACCACCCCAACTTTGGAGGTATTGAGTGAAAAACTCAAAAATTATAAGTCGTTTATTCAACAACCAATAATAACCAATGGAAAAAACACCTGAGGCTGATCGGATTGACAAATAAAGTCTATGAGACCAATTATTTTACAGACACTATCATGCTATAACATTTATTACAACTCCCCCAAGGGGGTATGAACATGTGATATGGTACAACAAAGATTCCCAGAAGCGAGACTGAAGGTCTTCTGAAGTCCGAACAAGATATCCTTGTCTGGTTCACCAGGATCACTTGATAAAAGACCACTAAGTACAACATAGGTGGCAACAATCCTTCCTTTATGAGTAAATATCAGAAAATTATAGGGCCTAGCAACAAGGCTTAGTCACCCTTTTACATACTGCATGTCCATACAACCAATGAAAGAGGCAAAAATCCAGTGGGAAAATCCTCCCTTGAACATGGACATGAAACAATATTTTGGAAATCTTGTTATCAATCATTCTTCACCACATTATCAACAATCCCTAGTAGTGTTTTGATATTACTGAAGGTCTTCTCACAAAATACTTTGGTGAATATATCTGCTACTTGTTTTGAAGATGCGCAGTAGAGTAGAGCAATGCTACCATCATGCACAAGCTCCTTGATATAGTGCATATGGATCTCAATGTTCTTGGTTATTTGTCTTTGAACTAGATCAGTGGAGATTCGAATTGTGCTTTGATTGTCACAATAAATGAGTGTTGAAAACTTTGATTCGAAACCACATTCTCCAAGTATCCCCTACAACCATAAACATTGAGTAGCTGCATTTACAACTCCTCTATACTCTGCCTCTGTAGATGAGAGTGCTATGGCACTCTTCTTCTTACTTAACCAGCTAATTGGTACTTCTGCAAGAATGAACACATAACCTGAGGTAGAATTTCAATTTGTGTTTCCACCTACCCAATCATTGTCAGTAAATCCAACTAGCTCTAAGTCATAATTTTCTTTGTAGAAAATCCCATGAGTCCTTGTTCCCTTAACAAAGTTTAGTATCCTCTTGGATGCTCTCCAATGGATCTCATGAGGTTGATCCATGTATCTCTAAGACACACTAAATGCATAAGATAAGTCAGGTCGAGTATGTGTAAGATAAAGTAAACACCTAAGCAACTGCTTATACAGTGTATTATTTACCACAAGAGAAGAACCTGCTTCTTCAAGCTTAACTCTTGAAAGGAATGGAGTATTTATTGGATTGAAATATTTCATGCTGAACTTGGTGAGAATATCTGAAGCATACTTTGATTGATGAACCTTGATTTCATGTTGGGATTGAGCAATTTCAAGACCCAAGAATTGGCTCAACAATCCCAAATTTGTCATAGAAAAGGCATGGTTCATTGAATCCTTCAAGGAGGTAATCTCTTTCTTTGAACTTCCTTTAATTAGTAGGTCATCTACATAGAGAAAAATAATCATTAAAGAACCATGAATCAGCTTCTGATTGACATTAAGATCAGACTTGCATCGAACAAAACTCAGTGACAGCAGAAAGCCATCAATCTTGGCATACCAAGACCTGGCGGCTTGCTTGAGCCCATACAATGATTTGTTTAACCTGCATACTAAAGATGGATTCGATACAAAACCTTATGTTTTCTTCATATAAATCTATTCATTCATATCTCCATTCAGAAAGTCACACTTTACATCCATGTGATGTACCTCCCATTGCTTCGAAGCTACAATGGCTAGAGAAATCCTTATGGAGTCCATCTTTGCCACCGGTGCAAAGGTGTCATTGTAATAAATACCATGTACCTGAGAGTATCCCTTGTATTCCAATATTTCATTAAATTTAAAAGGTGAATCATCATCATAAAACTTAGTTTTAAAGACCCACTTACACTTCACTATCTTTCTCAACCAGATCCCATGTGTTGTTCTTCTAGAGCGAGCTGAATTCTTTTTTCATGACTGTTTTCCATCTTGGATCACATGCTGCATATTGATATGTCTATAGATCAGAATCTATCATAAAATAACACTTGTCATTAAAGAGTGGATCTTTCACACAAAGGGCACTCTCAAATTGAGATCTAGTCCTCCTATTTTCATTAGGATTTCCAGCTAGTTCCCCAGCTGCATGAATGGTCCTTGATGCACAATTTGGTCTTGTAGGGCTATTAGGATATGCAATTATTTCATCATTATCACACATATTATAATATGAAAACTTATTAGTCTATTCACTTACAATCAATGGCTGTGGTGGTGAAGAGGACTCTCCAACTTCAATTGTTGCTAAAGGCTCTTCTTCGAACTAAACACTTATCTCAATGAAAGATTTGTTAGTGATAAATTTGATAAGCTTGTACCCTTTTGAATCTTTATAATACCCAACAAATATGCAATCTTGGCTTTGGGGTTGTAAAGCCTTCCTCTTTTCAGTTGGAATTCTAGCCCAAGCCTTTGAGCCAAAAATCTTGAAATGGGTCACATCTGGCTTGTGCCCACTCCAAGATTTGAAAGGAGTCATACCATCAAGCTGCTTATGTGGCACTGTATTCTGGATATAGGATGCACATTTTATATCCTCAGCCCAAAAATTTGGTGGCAAAGTTTTAGCCTCCATCATGCAAGTTTCCATCTCCTTTAGTGATATGTTCTTTCTCTCAGAAACACCATTTTGTTGTGGTGTGTAAGGAATATAATTTTGCATATGGATACCTACATATTTTCAATATTGGATGAACTGAAACTTGACATACTCACAACCATTGTCAGATCTGAGGATCTTGAGTTTCCTCCCAGACTGGTTTTTAACCAAGGCTCTAAAGACTTTGAAGAGGTAAAAAACTTCAGACTTATGCTTTAGGAAGTAAACCCAACAATACCTGGAAGAGTCATCTATGAAGGTGAGTGCATATTTTTCTTGAATCATGGAAATATGAGGGAATGGACCAGCAATTTAACTCTGGATCAAATCAAGAGGTGCAAAGGTTCTCTCATGACTAGCTCTCTCATACTTGTGCTTTGGGTGTTTTCCTAGGATATAACCTTGATAGACTCCCTTAGAAAATTTGATCTTTGGTAACCCTATGACCATGTATATGTTGCTCAAATCAGAAATATACTTGTAGTTAAGATGGCCAAATATTTCATGCCAAAGCTTGTTGCTTCATTAGCATGAGTAAGAAGAGAATAGGGGTTTGAGTAGGGTAGAAAATGGGAAAACTTGTATACATTCGAAGTGTGATCAACAACACCTTTTTCTATGACTTTACCATTCAAAATATCAGTGATTTCAACTTCATTGGGGGAGAAGATGACTTTCTTTGGAGACCCAGTGTGAGTCATCTGATACACTCACAAGAGATTAGAGGCAAGACCTGGAACATACAACACATTATTGAAATTACCATGGTCAAAATCAATCCTACCCTTTCCCATATTTTCAGTCAAAGAGTTATCTCCAAAAACTATTGGTGGACCTTTCAACATGTCAAGAGAGGAAAATATCTCCCTTGTCGAAACCATATGTCTGGAAGCTCCATAATCAATGATGAAGCTAGGTGAGGTTGAGAAAACAGCAATGAAGTCATGTACTTTCTCGTCTTCTAAATTTGATCCTCCTTCCATCTTCTTTGAGCCATCAAGAAGGGAGATGTTGTTCTTCTCCAAGATTTGGTTAAACATGTAAATTTAATTTTTCATACAAGAGATCTCAGGATGATATCCCTTACTGTAGTTTGTGCACTTGTTCATTTCTCCTTTGTTCTTCTTCTTCTGGGGGTTCTTCTTGGATCTTGAGGACTCCTTTTGATACTTTTCCTTTTCTCTCTTTTGATCAGGTGGATTTTAAGATTTTTTTCTTACTTTTTGAATCCACCTTCAAATCTCCAGCAACCAAATCTTGGTCTTTGGAAGGTTTGATGGTGCCCATCATCACCAATTTATCTTGCTCCTGAGTGAGGGATTCCATGAACTCAACAAGATTAGGCATATTCTAGGTTCGATTTGCTAATTTAGTGGCATAGAAGGTTGAAAAAAACACTGAATAGTTAGGACCAAGATTTGAGAGAATGGTCAAAACTAGTTGCTCCTTATTTTCAATCCCACATTGTTTTAATTGCAAAACAAGGTCCTTAAACTTGGTAAAATAGAGTTGCAATGATTCAAAGCTACTGGGACTCAAGGATATCGATTAATTCTCGTTTTGATGTCCTCTAATATCATTTGTATTTCCAAACATTTCTTCAATATTCTCCCATACCTCATTAGGAGATGTCAATGAATCAAGATGAAAGAGGAGGTCTCTTGAAATACTCAGACACAAAAGACCATAGGCCTCATCCCTCCTGTTGTGCCAATTTATTTTTTTTGTAGCTGCATTGGGATTTGCCTTAGTAGCCATGGTAACCCTAGAGATACCTTTCTCTCTCAAAAATATATCCATCTCAGCTTTCCATTTAAATAAATTGAATGGATTCAAGATGATCCTTTGATATTGGTCCATATCTCAGCTCATCTGCCCTCCAGACAATAGAATGCGCTCCTAGTCAGTAACGTCAAACCTGAAATAAAAATTTGGAAGAATATAAATTGATATAAAAATGATTTTATACCATGTGTAAATTGAACCCAAGAGATAGATTAATTACACTCAGAAAATTTCTAATCAAACATGAAAAATTCACACAAAATGAGACTGAAATTGGAGCATAACTTAATCTTGTATTGAATAAGTGTACATAACCCAAACATATGAAGTAATAGGCTGCTGAAATATATAATTACATGAGATATTTGAAATCACTATGTTGCTATTTGAATTGGTCAAAAAGCAGGCTTACTAGATCAAGTCAAATGCCCCATAGGTGCAAAAAGGAATTTCCAAATATATGAAGATCCTCAGGAATTAGCTAAAGCAAGTGAGAAAGATAATAAGTGCTGTAAATACAACTCATTCATGCTTTTTTTTGGAGAAAAGGAAGGAGGATGATGTGGTCAAAAAACAAGGCAAGTTCTCCTAGACTAGATTTTCCTTTATGCCTTAAAATTATTGTAAAGCAAGGCAGCTTTCAGAAAAAGCAGATATCCACTTTAAGGAACCAAGAATAAAGTAGACATGCTAAATATGTTTCCAGGATGATTCCAAGCACTCCATGACTCAGTTTAGCAAGTATTTACTTCTAGGAACATGTAGAAGTCAACTATCATAGAGGGGAAATCCAAGAATCTAGGAATAAGACAAAAATGATTTAATTAATGTCAAATATGGGTAACTATGGGTTGATTATTCTAACATATGTGGAAGGTGTAGTTGAACATTTTTTGTCGTTGATCATGCTGCTCAAATAGGATGTTGTTAAAAAGCTTGTGGAAAGTATGGAAGATTTGTTTTTGTTGCAAAATGATGGAAAATATTCATGGCATCATAAGATAGGTCATTCCATCATTAAGGAAAAGGTAGGTAAGAGTTATATTGATATTACAACAACTACCATGTTGAAGGAGTATTCAATGATTGATTATGAGAGTAAGGAAATGGAGAGTTTTGAACCATACATGTAGGTAACAGTTGCCATGGCTATTGCAATGAGTTTGCTGCAAATACTATATCTATTTGATATGTTTTTTTCATCCTTGGTAAGTAGGGGAAGCGATCCATGTAATGATTAAAGTGAGATATGCCACAAATTGTGATACTATCCAAAGGAAAATCTATTGCGAGATGTTTCTTTTGGCATCGAGGGAAAATTGTTTCTTCAAATTCCTCTTTCTTTTCATTAACCTGCAAAATACCTAATGGTGAATTTAAAGAAATAATAAGATCAATTAAAAAAATATCAAATGAATTTCCCTAAAACTCCTATTTTTGTAGCATATTTCAAAAAATGAGATGAAGGTTCCTTAAAATTATTACTGGTCTTGGAGTTTCCTCTTGAATACATTCTACCTAAATCACAAATATCTTGATATGCTAACTAAAATACATCACCTATTCCTATGATACTTAATATTTCTAAATATTCATCTTGGATTCCTTTGAGTATGATTGTTTTCAAGGTCTATTCCCCAGTTGTCTTTGTTTAGATATTTTAAGTTTTGATTGAAAGTGTTCCATGTATTCCTCCAAACTCTCTTCTTCCCCTTGTCTCATTTCTAAGATATATTCATTAACCATGTTGGTTGTGGTGCATGATATCCATGATTTAGAGATGTCATGCCAGGCGTGTTTGGATCTCAATAGTTGGAGAGGGGTGTAGGAGTTCCTTCCCCCGCCCTATAGTCATTAGGGGGGTACACGGGGTATAGGGGGGTGACAACTATTTTGGGAGCCCCCCTAGGGGGGGTCCAGGGGAAGCGCCCTCGTAATGAAAAATTTAAGAAACAATTCCTTGTAAAATCTTGTAATTTTAGTGTCATTATTTGGTCAACAATGGGTGATTGACGGGCCCATGGTTTTGGGAAACCCGTAGTATTTTCCCATGGTATTCCCTTTAAAAAGGAAATCATTATAGTAAATCTATGTATTGTATTGTGTTATAGAATTTTAAAAGATATATTTCTTATTTCTAGAGAGATATTTTAAGAGAGTGAAGAGGTAGTGCATCAAAGGTTGTTGTAGGTTGTATCCCTTCATTTCGTTGGAAAATATAATAAAAGGATTGGAAATTTATGTGTGAATGTATCCCATTTTTGTTGAACCATGTTATATTTGGTGTCTCTCTTGTGATTTGTTTTGTATTTTCATCTTGTTTATTGTTCATTCTTATTTCTTTGTGATCCCAATTTTCTTACAATTGATATCATAGCCAAAAGGTCTATTTTCCTAGTAAACTCATAGGAAACAAGGGTTCCTAGTTTGAGTGGGAGCAATGGAAGAAGAAGTGTTGGGATATTATAAACCCACTCCATACTTAGAATAACAATATGTAATCATTATTGATTCATTTTATACCTACTATCCTATATAGTTGGTGTTGATGTATTTGTAACTTCGGAATGTATTCACTTATATTGTACCCTGATGTTCCTATTGGGAGAATAATTTATATTTCATTGTACCCCGATGTTCCTATCGAGAGAATAATTAATATAATAAAGCCATGCAAAGTCAATGAGGTTAACCCTCCATTCTAACTAGGGGAAATAGTCCCCATAGTTGTGGGGCACTAGGGTTATTAGACTCTCCCAGAGATGTCGGCCCTGGTAAGTTATTGTCAAGTTGGAAACTAGTATAAATAGAGAGTGATCCTCTCTATTTATCACATAGGAACTCACACTTAGTTGTAGTGCATTAGTGAGAGAGAAGGAGCTAGGATAAGAGAGAGAACAACTGTTGGAGGTCATCTTACTGTCTTTGGGTTTTACTACTGTCATTGGTGCTTATTCTATCTCTGAGGAGGTTGCAGGGTTTTGTCCTTTATTGTTTCCCCGAGGAAACTATTTGTGTCTATTGTCTCTTATGATTGATTGTTGTTCATGTTATTCTCTTAGATAATATCCCAAGATAATATTGTCTAATTGATAAAAATCTAACATGGTATCAGAGATAACCTGAGAAGAAGACACTGGGGTATTAGAGATAACCTGAGAAGAAGACACTAGGCAGCTGCAGAAGCTATGGATTCTTAATTTTTGGGTCTCTCTCCACAATACATCAGCAAAAGGAGGCTAGGATGGGTCTCCATTGAAGGGGGCATCTTTCTGTCGAAGCAGAATTTTATTTCGGGCATTTTCAGTTTTTGGTACAGGAAATTAGGGCTTTTTACAAAAGAGGAATTTTTGAGTGAACCCAGCATAGGATTTCTCTCCTCATCAAAATCGAAGTTTAGATACCAAGGTGGAAGTTTTTTGTTGAGTAAAATTATGAGAAAGTCAAACCCTAGTTTGACCCCGAGCTTGGAAAACCCTAAAATACTAAAACTGGTAGTTTTGGTACATTCGTTATCTCTTGGTGTTATAGCTAGGTTTTGTTTCTAGATTACATGATTTTTTGAAAGTATTGTTTTCATATTTATTTTAATTTTGATTTTGGTTTTGGGGTATTAGAATCATGAGCTTATTTATTATTTGATTTCATGTCATTTCTTTTTGAATTTATTTTATTTTGTTAGTTTTATAGTTTTAATGGGCTTATTAGGTGTATATTTTTCTAAGAAGTCGAAAAAATCTATCATAAGGTTTGATCTAAGTTAAATCATATTCCTCAACGCTTTTTTTTTGGAGTCATGTGTCAAAATATTAGTCAGTATATTCTTGTAGCGAAAAAGGGAGGGACCGTGAACTAAAGCGCTACAAGAAAATCGAGGCATTCAAAAAATTATAATTTTAGCTCGTTGGTGGTTCAAAATCGCAAATGATGGAGTTTTACATCTGTAAAGACGAGATGATACGTGTATGGACCCAGTAATAATTATGACAAGTGTACACATTAAGGTGAGGATTATGCAGGTAAATCACAATTGTCCTGAGTCTCAAATATTGGAGATTTTTTAAACATTAATGATAGCACATCCACGGAGTTCATTTAAAGTGAGTGGCGAATTTGATGGGAATATGATAAATTCAGAAGATATGTTGTTCAAGAATAAACACCTTATAATAGAAGGTCTGGGGTTAGAAACGTACTCTTAAAACTTGCAGGCTATCAACTTTAAAGTACTAAAAGGAAATAAGAAGATAGGATGGACTCATCGGATTCATGACGGTTGATCCAAGCTTTGTATTCTCCCACTTTGCTTCTCCTCCAAATATTTTAGGGATGTTTCTCCTTCACCTGTATAGAGAAAATCCTCCAAGTGCAAGATTATACATGTATATAGGGAAGGCTAGATAAATAGTATATAGAGTGCTTAATCATAAATATTCATCAAACCATGATACATGAAAGACATTCAAAACAAATTTGGAATAAGGATTCTCTTTATTAACAATAGTGAATGAGTTAAGGTTACAACCCAATGCTTGAAACAAGGACCCCTCTGCAACCAAAGGATTCCGAGTTCTGCTACTCCAAATACTTCTGAATAGATACCACCAGCATAACTTTGCTCTCCAAGTATGATTGATTAATACCCTCCCCGAGGCCTTTATTTATACTTAGTGAAATAAGGCAGTTTAGAGGGTTGAGGAGGTTGAGACAGTTAAGATGGTTATAGTTAAGGGCTTAACAAATATCAAATAATCACGATTTATTATTTTTAATGTCAAAGGAAAGCGTACGTGAGTATTGATACTAGAAACCCGTGTATGACACGTGAGTTTCTCTAAGGGAAACCTACGTACAGATCTGTAAGAGAGTTTCAATGACAAATACTAGCGTATAATACGCGACATGCTGTAAGAAAAGTCGCATATGTACATGGGTTTCTTATATGGAAAGTCACGTACAACAATTGACATATTAAAAGGTAAAAATGGCAAGTTGGATGGATAGTGAATGTATTTCATAACATGCCTATCTATAGTGTTTTAGGAAACCTTCAATCCATAAATGTCCTTTTGTGTGCCAACATAGGAAAAGTTGGCACTCGAACTGAGAAGTGTCATTTGGGTTGATAACAAATGCCTCCTAATGCGTGAGGTCAGAGGGAAGCGATGGCCAAAATACATTATAATCTTTATCTTTGGCGAACTCAGAAATTCAGTGGAGCAGAGGTAGTACCTAAAACAAATACATAATAATGTCATATCTAAGGACACCATGTTCAATATACTAGAACACTAGCTCCTTTACAATATTTGAGTTCATCATATGATACGGGTACAAGACCACATATATTACAAAGGTGGATCGAAGCCACAATATACATGAATGATGAGTCTTCAAAAATATGGAAGCTATGGACATAAATGGAACATAATCTTGTGCAACTTAGTCCATATATGAGGAACTAAGGTCTTCATATGCAATCCCAAAGAACCCGTACAATCCAAGCCATGTGAATACATGTAGGTTGAAGTCGAACATGGAAAGGATTCAATAGTTTCTCAATCCATAGGTGATAATCGACAACTGAAGCAAAGGAATTCACCAATGATAGAAGTGAATCCTAAGGTACTATCATCAAAACTCTAGGTCTTCGTCATCAGGAAGTTAAAGTGGAACCATATTGTGATAAGGAAGGCAACAGATCCTCCAATGGATCACAAGAGTGACTAGGAACTGGGCAAAGGAAGGGAGACACAAGAGATAAAAAATATAACAATGACGGGATCAAGATAAAGATCAAACAGTGGGTTAAGTCCTTGAACAATGAGCACGACATAGAGATGACCCAAGGCAAATTTTAACTTTATAGATAGAATGAATAGACTTATCTGTCATGTAGAAGACATGATCATATTCCCCAGGTATAACGGACAAGAGCAGGAGTAATAAACTCGAAGTAATAGTTGAACTGAAAGTGAACACTGAGACATGGGTATCGAAAAAAATAGAGAGTGCTATGTTCAAGGATGACATGCTGCCACTAACTGAAAACAAGAGAAAACTTCTTNCTAGGATCTCTCTTCATTTTTTAACAAGCTTGAAGAGAAGAGAAAATAATGCTTGATAGTGTCACTGATTAATGGATTTAATGAGCCCGAACTAGTACATGCTTGACTGGTGTTTTCACATTTAGAGAGTCTGAAAACTCCAAAGAAGACTCCAGGGGGGTCCTTTTTTGTCTAATTTAGTCTCCTGAGGCCGAAAAAGTATAAAACATACCACAGAAGAACTCTCTTAACTTCCGTAGAAGAAAAGGTGAACCTTTTAGGAGGTCCGAAAAAGGTTAAATTACCACCTACCCAACATTCCTTCCAGAACAACATGAATAGCTTGAGTTTTATGAGTGTGAAGGAAAGCAAGATCACTTGGAAAGATCCATTTGAGTACGTGAAATGGGGTTTACAACAATAAAATCATTTCTTTGTTCTTTAGTGTTTAACAAGCATGACAAAGACACAAAGTACACTAGGAATATTTTTCATGTTTAGGTCCAGAGCGCAAAGAAGAGAAAACTAAGCTCATACTGGGAGTTCCTTTTCCATAAATTTAGTCGCTCAGGTCTGGAAAAGTGATAAACCTATGCCTAAGGATACTCTTCTCAATTCGAATAGAAAAGAGAGGGATCCTTTCTCATATTATTCTGGATGGTCCGAGAAAGAGATAACCTACCACCAATGTTGATGCCCATTCAAATATTCTTAACGAGCTTGAATGGACAAGTTAACTTCGCAGTCAAGTGTGTTTTGAAGGAGTCAGACCTAGGCCTAAAGAAACTCCATAAGGGGGGGGAGTCCTATAAAGGGATAGCTTGTAAAAAGAGACTAAAAAAGAGGCTCTATTTGGCATGAAAAATAGCTAAGAGGATACCCCTATACTTGAAGCAACTGCAGCATGAGTATCAAAATACAACATAGGTTTCAAAGGAGGATACTCATGAAAATAAGGTCATATCCACGGAAGAACAATGGTAAATACGGGGAACTAATGGTTTAAAATACCATATTCCATGGAAAAATGTTAATTGCTAAGGTTAACGTGGATTAATTATAGATGCAAAAATGCATTGGAAATGTCAAAAACCACCCTATAGGAGAAAAAAACATTTTGTAATGATGAAAAACCTGTTACAAGGAAAAACGAGATATGGTATTAGTTGAATATATTTCGAACTATAGGAAAAAACCCACTTTTAGAAATACAAACTCTATAAATAGTTCAAAAATTAAAACAAAACTCACCATTTGGATTTTATGCCATAAGAAGCAAGTTTTTACCTCTACCTTCATTCGACCAGTGTGTACAATCTAGTGGACGAAATCCGATTCCGCAAGTTGCAGGTAAGCCTACACCCCAAGCTCTTCAATTTGATCCTAGAAATTTTCAAATTTGAGTCCCAATTTCATTTTTTTTAACATCCTAAAGAATGTCACGGTGTGTACACGGGTTCACAGTGTTGAAACTCGCGTACACGCATTTTGTATGCAGGTTTCCTTTAGAGATAGTCGCGTACAGTATGTGACATGTCTAGATAGACAGTCGCGTGTACTGCATGAAGGATAAAAAGTTAAATTAAGGCAAATTTTTTGAAATTTTATATGAAATTGATGATTCATAATGGTTATTATGCTAGGTGTGAAGATGGTGTTGGAATGGAGGGAACGAGAGCATGCGAATATGGACCAAGAAGTGCTCCAAATTTCACTCACCGTACATGCTTTATGAACGAGTGGGTTATTAAAATTCTTTTGCACATCACCAATGTGGGCCTATGTCCGTTTATTGGAGTTCATGATAAACTACTGGGATCATGATTTAGGGATCTTTGACCTACAGGGTGAGAATTTGGAAATTACTTCTGAGGAGATATATTTTATTTCCGGTCTGTCACAACGAGGAGCATCGATCAACTTAGAGGGCACCGGCAGGGGCAGTGATCCTTTAAGTGTCCAGAACTACATTGATGTGTACTGCACACCTGGTACCCAAAAGAGAGAGAGTTGCGTCCCTATTGCACATATATGTGATTTTACACTATAGGTACTGCCAAGCACCATAGTGAGGATTGCAGGATCCTCTTTGTTACATCTAGCTACATGGAACCAAATGAGGTTGGCGCTAGATTGCACATAGGGTGCCCTGTATGGTTGGTGTTCAGGAGTTGTCCCAATTATGAGAAAAAAAATCTCTGATTGCAAGAGAGGAAGGCGAAAGAACTTTGGGTATTCTAGCATATTGGTTTCCTTCTTCTTATTCGAGAGTACTAGGGTTGAGCCCTACCATACCCCTACTAGTCTGATCTCCACATCAGCCTAGGCTGATCAGATGGGGAGACATCTTTCTCTATCAAGGAGGAGGAGGCTCAGTGCATAGTGTGTACAATGATGAATTCTACTTCTGGTGGGAGCAGTAGCTACCAGCACTAGAGCAGTTTCCGTGCGCCAGAATGGATTTTCGAGGTGATCTAGACCTTGACCTCCCTCCAGGAGGAGCGTGGGGAGAGCTAGGTAATTTTTTAATTTTCAAATTTTTAAAATTTTTTATGAATTTTAAAATGATAGATATATACATATGTATACAAGTCCTAATCCTATAAACATGTCAAAATGCAGATATTAGATCGGTCCTCCCTAAGGGGCATCCACGTATGTTTGTTCATCCTATTGTAGATGAAGACCCGGGGATTATTAGGGTTCTGGAGGGGAAGCTGGCCAGGCATACCCAGAGAGTTCCCACTTTGTGGATAGAGCATATGCAGGAGTTTGTGGTTCGAGTTCCCCCTGTCTGGTTATGCCTTTTGAGGCAGGTGGCCAGAGCAGTTCTTGTGTACATGGATGCTATGGAGGCTGTCGAAGCTGAAGAGGCTAAGGAAGCCAGAGTACGGAGGGACCATGGGGACCAAGGTGGTCCAAGTGACCAGGGTGGTTCTTCTTAGATCTAGGACATTTTGATGGACTGCGATCCTTATTTTGTATATTTTTTGTATATTATACAGTAATGACTAGATCTGAGGATTAGACTCGACCTATCTATGGACAGATACTTACACACACACACACACACACACACACACACACATATATTGTTTCCTGTTTATTTACAAGTGTTTTTTATGTGCATGCTATATATTTTTATGAAATGTGTGTTAGATGCCAATCTAAAATGTAATTAGCATATGCATCAGTCAATGAATTTTGATTTCTTGGAATGTGATTGAATATAATAAATTCAAAATTTCTTTCCAATAACCTAATTTGCATGAACTAACGTAATAGAATAGGGTTTCACACCTGATAAGCTCGATTGAACTGGGAAACCACCAGTTGAGAGTCTATATGGACTTCGAGCTGGGTGATACCACGTGAAAAAGTATCCCATAGAAGCTCAATTACAGCCCTATATTCAGCAACATTGTTAGAAGCAGGACCTAAGCAAGCACCTCCTGTGCCAACTAGTTGTCCTGAGGGAGAGTAAATGACCCACACTATTGAAGCTAGATTACAAGTGTGGCGATTGGTGCCATTGGTGAAACCTAGATACCTCTCAGAAGACATCTGTAAGAACCAGCAGATGGTATAAAAAACAAAACCGACAAACTAATGTACATAAAAATATAGACAATAAAATACAAGAAAAAGTTCTAAGCCTAAGCATAGTACTTTTTCAGGTAGAGCCCATTTCTAGGTTCAAAAAGCTTGTTCCCATAAAAATCAATTAACTCATATGCACCCTTCTTTAAGAACTTTGATGTGACATAAGGCACTAACCACATGGCCTTGAATTTTTCTATCCCCAGGGGTTCTTTGTCTTGGTACCAAAGCAAAACAAGTTCCCCCTTAGAGAAAATCTGAGGTTTGGCCGACTTATCACATTGATTTTTGACCCTATTCTTGTGAGCTTGATTAACAGTCAGCGCATATCTACACTGTTCATCAAGGTGTTCTAATTGTACCATATGTTCTTCAAGCTCTGTCATATCAGGTAACACATGAATAGCTATTTTTAAAGATGGGATTTCACATTCAATCGAGGTAACTGCTTCCACCCCATGTACAAGTTGGAAGGGGGAGAAACCCATAGTAGTTTTTACATTAGTTCGGTACGCCCAAATAGCAGGGTATAGCATGATGTGCCAGTTAGAACGGGATGCATCAATTGTACATTTGAGGATGGTGTTCAAAGTCTTGTTTACAGCCTCAACCTGACCGTTTGCTTGCGGATAGTATCGAGATGAATGTTCTTGTCTGAATCCAAGCATAGTGGTCAGTTATGTCATCATGCTATTTTGGAAATGACTTCCATGGTCAGTGAAAATCACTTTGGGTATACCAAACCATGCTATAATCTGATTGAATACGAAGAAATATGTTGTTTCCCCCTCGGCTTTAAAAGTAGGCATTGCCTCTGCCCATTTCATAAAATAGTCAATAGTGACAATAATATATTTATGCCCCCCAGTCGAGGCTAGGTTTCATGTCACGTAATCAATCCCCCATTTCATGAAGGGGCCTACTAAGACAACAGGAAACAATGGAGTGAAATGTGACCGCATTTTTTTGGTGTAAAGTTGACAAGGATGACAACGCTTCACCGCTTCCACACAATCTTTGAAGATCATGGGCCAGAAATAACTGGCACGTAATATCTTTTGGGTCATTGCTAACCCAGATAAATGACCCCCACACGCTCCACTATGGGAATCATTCAAGACAATCTCTGCTTCCTCATGGGTAAGACATAGATGCAAAATGAAATCTACCCCTCTTCGATATAATGTATCTCCTATGATGAGGTATTTCTTAGCATGAAGGCGTAATTTACATCGATCCTCCCATTAGGAAGCTACAGGATACTTCAAAGTATGGAGATATATAAGAATATCCCTGTACCAAGGTTCAGAGGTGGATATTAAGAAGATATGCTCATCTGGGAATGAGTCATCTTCAATGGTTACATCTTCTTTAGTAGGAAATTTCTGTTATAAGCTCAGCAAAAACTAAGGACTTTTTAGACTTAGCGGACTGAAAATCCAAGTCAAACTCTTGGAGAATGACTATTCATTTGTTGAATTTTCCCCCAGCAATTGGTTGGGACAAAACATATTGAAAAGAATTCACATTCTCCACTACTGTTGTGGTCCTCAGTAAAATGTAGTGACGTAATATTTCAATAGCATAGACAGCTACTAAGGCTAATTTCTCAACGTGGGAGTGCCTAAGTTTAGGTCCAGCCAAAGCATGGATAAGATATTAAATGACATGCTCTATGAGATTATCATCCTCCTGGACCAGTAATACCCTAATGGTCGACTCAGATGCGGCCAGATACAATATAAAATCCCTAGAGTAATCTGGCAGATGCAGTAAGGGTGCCGACAACAAATATTTTTTCAATGCGTTGAAAGCAAGTTGTGTAGTTTCATCCCATACAAATGGGGTTTCCTGTTTAAGCAGGCGCATGAAACCCTTAGCAATATTGGCATAGTTAACGATAAAATGTCGAAGAAAATTAGACTTCCCTTGCAGGCTTTGAAGTTGCCTGATAGAACGAGGAGGAGGAAGATTTACAATGGCCTCTACTTTTAATGGATCCACCTGGATGCCTCTATTAGAGACAATGAACCCAAGCAATCTTCTTGACTCGACACAGAATACACACTTGTGGGGATTCAAGTGGATCTTATAGTATCTGCATCTCTCAAATATCAACCGTAAGTGATTTGGATGTTGAATCCTCTTACAAGAATGTGCATGCAGATCATCAAGGTAAGGTTTGGCAATGACTTTAATATCATGGAAGGAAAAATTCATAGCCCGTTGAAAGGTTGGCCCAACATTTTTCAATCCAAAGGTCATTTTTTTGTACGCGAAGGTACCCCAAGGACAAATGAAAGTAGTTTTATGTTGGTCTTCTGGTTTTATTTGAATTTGATTATAGTTGGAGAACTAATCCATAAATGAGAACACTTCACTTCCCGCGCAAGCATCTATAATCTGGTCTATAAATGGCATGGAATAGTTGTCCTTAGGATAGGATTTATTCAAATCTCTGAAATCAGTACAGACATGTATGGTCCCTTGATTATTATCAACAGGAACAGGGTTGGATACCCATTTTGTCAAAGCTATGGGATAGATAAAACAAGCCTTCAACATTTTTTCAACTTCAGCTTTCACAGCCGCCGCTTTACGTGGGTTAATAGGTCTTAACTTTTGTCGAACAGGTTTGGAATCAGGATATGTTCAGATTTCATTTTCAACAATCGATGGATCAATGCCTAGAATCTCCTCATATGACTAGGCAAAGACATCACATAATTCCTTAAACAAGGCAGTATAGATAGCAATCTCTTCAGAAAAGTAGCTTGCACCTATATATATGTTTTCCATGACATCAGGATTTACAGAGATGTTGATAGGGATGGTAGCGGAAATGTTTGCCATATTCCCCTTGGAAAACATTCCTTCCCTAGGTAAGGGATTGATGGGTGTATCAACATCATCTGACGGTCTCATATGAAACTCTTGATTTTCTATTCTGCTTAGTTCTGGGAGAAAATTGGATCGATGGTGAAGATCCTCACAGATCATACCACGTCCACTCATGGCTTCCAAAATGGCTTCATCAAAAGGTAAAACCATATCTAAACAGTTCGTAGAGTGCAAAGAGTTTTTTTCCCATGCAGGAAAATATACTTCTTCCAGGTCCTCCGAGATTGTGAGAGGATCTGGAATGGGATCAATAGTGGTTTGAGTGAAAGCTTGGTAAGCTACTTCCACTGCCGATAAGGGCACTTTTGGTTCATGGGGGGAAGGGAGAACCCAAGGAGCAGTCCTATAAACAACCGTGGCTATGGAATTCCCCACACTAGTAGAGCCAATATAGTTAATCGGGGCTGGAAGATCAAATGTGCCCATCAGTGATGCATACATTCCAGCCCCCAAGCTCTGTGCACCAAGTTTGACCTGATCAACCAATGGCACAGTGGAATCATTAGACTCTAAATAGCCTTTTTGAGTAAAATCAAGTTGGTCAATAGCAACCAACTTTCCTTCATGTGGAAAAACCACTACCTGAAAGATGGCCGATGCAATAGTGGACATGGCATAAGTCCAATTTCTTCCTAGGAGCAAATTATAGTCCAAAGGTGCATCAATCACTTCTAACTCAACAGAAATTGCTTTCCCTTCCAGCTTAATTTCAAAATCTGGTAGGATACCATGCGGATGGAAGGACCTTCCATTGAAAGAAATAAGTAGAGTGTTTGATGGGACCATCTCTGGGGATCCGAGAGCTTTCCAACAGGACAAGGACATAATGCATGTAGAAGCACCCTCATCAACTACTGCCCTTCCAATGGTTTTTTCCCCATGGATGACATCTATTGATAAGGATACATGGTAAGGTAAGAGAATTTTAACATCAGACAAATGAAATTTTGCCATGAGACTCGATGAGGCCATGCTACCTAAAGCTGCTAAGAGGGAAACCCGTTGGGTGGGACAACTCTGTAACACCTCTAAAGATGACATTGCACACATGGTTTGGGCTAGATATTCAACCATGGAGTATTTTGAAGCAGCCCTAGCGTTAGGGTTATGCAAGGTCTTCTTGAAGACACCTTTCGGTATCTTCGGCATAGTTTCAGCAGGCTTCTCAATCGTGAGAGGGTTATAAGTTTCACCTATATCCTTACCCTTCTTAGAAGTCTCTTTCTCATAGTTTTTATTCCTAGTATATAACAAAGTCGAATATTGAACCATGTTGATATAATTTGGGTCAGGGGCGTTTTGAGTGCCCCCTGCTACATTAGAAGCTGAAGCAGAGTTCTGCCCTTGGGGAAAAGGATCCTTCAAGATAGCCGGTTGTTGAGCTTTGAGAAACTTCTAGGCTTGTTCCATAAGGGGACAAAGGTGAGTAAGGTGATCTTCATGGAACAAATTACACAAGAATTTAACCTTCTTCTTTTCTTTCTTTCCCCCATCAGCACTATTCGTTGGTTTCTGCTTGTTTTGGTTTCCCTCTCCTTTATTTCCTCTCTTTTTCTTCCCACTGGGCTGTTGATTGCACTTATGAGAGGTCTGTGCAAAAACATTTGCACTCTGGGGGGAGGCGGAAGCCTTTGCTTCCTTCGCCGTAGACTTCTTGACAGACAACTGATGAAGTTAATTAGCCAAAGACTCTACGAAGGGAGAATTTATGGACCCAGCCACACCATCAGCATGGGGTCTAGGCTTAGGATTATCCTCATCGTGGGTATGCCTCGGTGCCTCAGGGATAATATCATACAAGATTCCAAATTGTGAATAAATCAAATCCAATTGCTGGTCCCTAATAATGGCTTCTTCTTCATTCGTCACTCCTGAGGTGGATACGTCCTTAGATATGTAGGGCAGCAAGGATTTAAGGAACCATTCTAGTAATAAATCAGGAGGGATGTTGGATTTTATAAGGCACTTTTACCTCCTCCACTCTTGGATATGATCCGAGATGTGGGTAGCCTTGTTCTTCCTAAAGGTAGATAAAAAGTCCGTTCTGAAATCATATCGGACCAGAAGCTGAAAGTGGCTAAGGAATGCACTAGCCAAGTCCCACAAGCTACTGAAAGCAGCAAAAGGTAACTCAATGTACCATTTTGTTTTATTACTTGTTAAGGTTCTCTGGAACAGCCTCAACCTAACTGAATCTTCATTCAATGAATTCGAAGAACAACAAAAATGAAATGTGGTGGCATGAGCCCCAGGATATTCACCAACTTTTCCCTCGAATTTAGGGATGTCCGATGGCAATTTGGTGGGAACAGGTGGCCACGAGGGGTCATGCCTCACCAGGTCATTCATCAACTTAGAAAAATCTGGCAAGTTTAACGTTGCCAGGAACAAAAGCTTGGGTTGAACCAGGGCACTAAAAGTGCCAATCTGGGGATTAGAGGGACTTGCCCCTGAATGCCCATAAGTAAAGGTGGGGTTGTCCCCTACCACCAGTTGTGAAGTGGATGGATTACATTGAAATGAATTCCATCCATAAGCCATAGGGTTGTTAGTGGGAGGTGCAGTATAAGAAGTTCGGGCTGACCCAATTGAAACTGGGGTCTAAAAAACAAGAGTAGGTATCCCTCCGCTAAACAATGAAAAGAGACAGCTCGTAAATGGGGCCGAGACTGGAGTTTGAAAACTTTTCCCATAAGAGGTATTGTTTCCAAAATGCACTCCTACATAAGAAGGTGACGGGCCTACGTACGGAGTGGATGGGGGAATGTGCCCCCCATTCCAAGGAAATCCTTGGACGAAAGCCGAGGATCCTACCAGACCATTCTAGGCAGTGTATGTGAAGGAGGAAGGAATAGTAGGTATACTAGGAATCCCAATAACCATGTCACCAGAAGCACCTGCTAGGTTTGAGTGAATCGACGGTTGGACCACCCGGCTCACTAGAGTCAAAGGCATAGAAGGTATTTTAGATCTAGGGGCACTTATCGGGGGAGGTAGTACCCCTTCAGCTAGAACAACTGAGGTGAAAACAAAAGAACTTTCTCTCGCAGTAAACATAATCCTACCCATAGGGACACCTAAAACAGGTGAATCAAAAGGTCTAACCTAGACGATCACAGGATCGTTTAAATCAGTCAATGGTGTGTTGAAATTCCTTGCAAACTCCTCAATCTTCAAGTATTCTATCTCAACTGTATAAAAATCAAGATGGTTAGCTATAAGTGATGGTTCACCTGGAACTTCACTTACTCCTACTGGTTCAAATGAATAGTCTGTGTCCAATCTCTGCCTTTGGGGTGGAGGTGGAGGTTCCAATGTGACGAGAGGAGGAAGGTTTTGCAACCTTCTTGACCTTCTTATAGGTTGGTCCTCTACTATTGAAAATTTGACAAATCAAACCCTAAATCCAACAAAACACAGACAAAACCACAAAGCAAACACTACAAAATTTCCTAAAGCCTCAAACAGTCAACAAGGGTGAAAGATATGCTTTCCCAAAGAAAGCTGAAGAATGATTACTTGGCGTCCTTGAAGTGGTTCTTAGGCACAAGCGGAGGAATCACCCACCACCCCCCTACACTTACAATAAGGGTTACCTTCCAATCCCGTCCAAGGTGAACCCGAAATAGCCTTTCAGTTTACCTAGGTATGAATCCTATATGTCAAGAGACTAAAGGCTACCTTAGCTATACCAACAGTCTGCGAGGACAGTCGCAAGCGTGACTCGTACGCATGGGCAGGGTAGCTGAGCCCGAAAATCTATCTAGGACAAAATCCCTAGATGTGTAAAAGTCTTGATTTACATTTTGACAAGGAATCAGAGGGTTATCTCCTCAGTCCAATGCCTCCACGTGGCCTTGTTCTTGACTCCCTTTTGAGAGGAGCTTCCTAGATACAATTGATAAAGACAAGGATTTACCTATCGAATGGTCCACTACGTCTGAATTTTAAAACTTATGGGAAGTTTACACTTCCTATCCCACAAGTCTAGCCTAAGCTAGTAGGTGAATGACCCCTAAAAAATAAAAATTACTAGTAAATTTTAATTATTGCGTTCATTTTAAAGGGTTATTTCTTACTCAGAAGGAAATGGAGTGATGAACTATTGTGTTTTTGACTCGGTAAGAAATAAAAAAGTAAAGGTGTATTTTTTTTTTCAAAGCAAATTACCACTACTAAAGCAAACTTCTTTTCCTTTTTGTAAATATAAATTGATGAACAAATGCAATGATAAAGAGAAACTAAGACTATATTTTTTTGTAGTTTTGAGATTATATTTTAAAACTGAAATGAAAACTACTTATGCAAAAACAAATGCAAAAAGCTTGAAAATGTTTTTCTTTTCACTTTTTAAAATGCTCAAACACTACTATGCACCTAAAATGCACTAAAACTTGAGTATACTTGGATCAAATCAACTGTATAAAACAAGCAAACTGAAGTAAATAGATTGATAAAACCAAGAATCAACCAACAAGGGAAGACTTGGAACCCTAGCTTGGGTGGGTACAATGACAAGAAATCACTGAAAACACACAAAGGTAAGTGGTAGACCAATCACTATCTAAAGATAGACTGGGAAAAGCATTGCCCAAAACCCTGATCACTGATTCAGAAAAAAAAAAACACTTCAACCTATAACCCAAACAGGAAAACCTACTTCAAAATGAAAACAAAAGACAATCCAAACAAAAGAAACTCAAGGTCTTTACAAGAAAGCACAAGGTGTGGCCACCAAGGTCATCATACTAACAACGCAGTGTTTATAAGGAGGGCCAACTAACAAACATGAATCACAAAAGGATAGGGACAAGCAAACCCTAGCCCAAAAGTCCCTATTTCAAGGCTTGTACGCGACTGTGTATAAGGGCAACTTGCGTACTATACGTGACTGTCCTATAGAGAAACCCGCATATGCAGGCCTCTGTACATGACTATGTATGAGATCAACCCGCGTACAGGTACAAAACTTTTCTCAAAAAGAGGGAAAATCCACAAGGCCTTCAAACACTATGGTAAGCATGAACCAGGACAAGATACCACACACAAACTCAAGGCAAAGACTAGTCAAGGGTAACAGAAATAACCTATAGCAGTCTGGGCTCCCTAGCGGAGTCACTAGTTCTATTGTTCAGGAATAAACACCTTATAACCGAAGGTCTGGGGTTACCAACATACTCTTAAAACTTGCCGGCAATCAACTTTAAAGTACAGAAAGGAAACAAGAAGATAGGATGGACTCACACGATTCACGATGGTTGATCCAAGATTTGTCTTCTCCCACTCTACTTCTCCTCCAAAGCTTTCAGGGATGTTTCTCCTTCACCTGTAAAGAGCAAATCCTCCAAGTGCAAGCTTATACATGTATATAGGGTAGGTTAGATAAATAGTATATAGAGTGCTTAATCGTAAATATTCATTAAACCATGATACATGAAAGACATTCAGAACACATTTGGAATAAGGATTCTCTTTATTAACAATAGTGAATGAGTTAAGGTTACAACCCAACGTTTGAAACAAGGACTCCTCTGCAACCAAAGGATCTTGAGTTCTTCTATTCCAAAGACTTCTGAATAGATACCACCAGCATAACTTTTCTCTCCAAGTATGATTGATTAATACCCTCCCCAAGGCCTTTATTTATACTTAGTGAAATAAGGCAGTTTCTAGGGTTGAGGAGGTTGAGACAGTTAAGATGGTTATAGTTAAGGGGCTTAACAAATCTCAAATAATCATGATTTATTATTTTTAATGTCAAAGGAAAGCATACGTGAGTATTGATACTGGAAACTCGCGTATGACATGCGAGTTTCTCTAAGGGAAACCCGCGTACATATCTGTACGCAAGTTGCAATTACAAATACTCACGTATAGTACGCGATATGTTGTAGGAAAAGTTGCGTATGTACGCGGGTTGCTTATATGCAAAGTCGTGTACAACAATTGACATATTAAAAGGTAAAAATGGAAAGTTAGATGGATAGTGAATTTATTTCATAACATGCCTATCTATAGTGTTTTAGGCAACCTTCAATCCATAAATGTCCTTTTGTGCACCAACATAGGAAATGTGGGCACTTGGATGAAGAAGTGCCATTTGGGTTGATAACAAGATCATGGGGAATTATTAAATGAATTGGGCATAATCATGGTTGTAAAATATGGAACTATGGAGACTTGTCTGATGTGAATGAGATAGGATTGCATACTTTTAGCATTACGAATCATCATTGTGAGAAATATGCAATAAGACATAGAAAATGTTAATTGAATCATGATTTGTATTGACAGAGGGTTGGTATGGATAAGGGCAATTGAGAAATTGCGATTTATGGTCCTGTTATCCCTAAAGTTGAACCTAGACTACAACGGTTCAAGCTTAAACAAATATTTTTCAAAAAAATATAATTCAATGAAATCAAGATAAAAAACTGGGTTGGTATATAATCAAAGATATAAGGAAATCATATAACCATTAAAGATCTGTATAACATAAAATAGAATACAAAATTCAATATCAAGAGAACTACGAGCATGAATTTATGGAATAGGACTGCCTCTGTCATTAAAAATTCGAAAATTAATTGTATTTCACCATAAGAATCATGTAATGGGATTTAATTGACCATATACAGGATGAATCACAAAAAATACAACTCATAAGATACAAAGTCAACTCATAATCATAATCATATCAAAGTAGAACCTGTATTGAAGATGCGGAGAATTTCATGTCATACAACATACATCAAAATTGGATTTACATATCTCCAATTGCCACCACGTTTTCCATCTCTAGATATTATCCTTATATACAAAACTTGTCCATCTCTAACATAGATATTAGATCCTATTTCTAAGTATCGAATTCTTTCAAAAATAGTAAAATTGATCTTCTTAAAATAGTATTAATACAAGTGAAATAAAATGAAAAATAAAAATAAACAACTCTCAAGCCCTAATTGCTTTCAAAAGCCAACATGTATGAGCTGGTGGAGGATGAAAACCAAACCACGGATTCAGTGGTAACAAACTTGGTGCATTTTCAAACAGATCTCTAGAGGCCCTCCTTTCTAGAACTTCATGAAACCCCTTTTTTGAACTTGTCACTGATTTCGCACAACAATCCAACTAATGAAGATGATTTATGAGTAGGATTTGCAGATTTGGGTTCCAATATGTTTCCAGTTGTTGCATTATTTTCTGAATTTGCGATCACCATTAATTGAATCTGACCATTTGCCATCATATCACTTTCATGTGGGCACCCTTTATGGAGTTTCATAAATATTTCCACTGGAAATCCTTCCATCGCCAGTTGTATTCAAATCTAAAAGTGGATGCTATAAATAATCCTATAAATTCAGCACTGAATTCGTGAAGAATTTGATGTAATCCTCTATCTCTCAATACTCTTCCATCGATGAAGTTAAATTCCTTCAATTTGGGAATGATTCAATTGTCTGGCTGTCGATCTATGATGAAGTTGTTGATGCTGAATTAATATGAATAAGGACCCACATTCGTTGCCCAAACTTTTGATTTGAAGGTGCCATCAAATGCCAATATGAAACATAGCGTCCGAGTTGTATAGGGGTGATAAAATCAACTGCAGCATCAAGCTCCTCGTCTACCTAGTACCCTTTCTCTTCAATCTCGAGATTGACTACATCTCTAGCTCCCAAATTCAGACCATCAAGCGATGAGGATTGCTGAGGATACTACAATCAACACATGAGTTGCTTTATCCACATCCCAAGACTAGCAAGAGCTGTAGGATATTTTATTCCAGTTTCCTGACATACCCATACCTTCTTATTTATTTCATATAATGGTTTACAACCAAATGTAGTTTTTCCACTTAAAGAAAACCTAGAATACAGATTCTTGTAACCATATGTCAGAGAGTTACTGCATATAACAATAGCTATTGTTCTCATTTATTCTCTCCAAAGAGATACCCAAGCGATGATCCTCCTCTGGGCGTGGACTGCACTTTTGTTGTATTTCGCTCTGTAATGAAATTCCCACAGTTTTGGCCATCAGCCCGATAGTAGTTATTGATATTTTTTAGAAAGTATGTTCTGTATAAAGGGAAGAAATAATCTCGGTTGCATTTAATCCAACATTCTCTGCTAGAGTTCTAGGAAGCAACACAAAACTCTCCAGCAGTTTACCCAACCCTATCTCTTTTGTATGCAGATTCCTTAGGTTTTATTTCCAGTTCAATTTCAATTACACCGGGTCTAGGGAGAATATGACTGTCCCTGCACATGGCCTTGTAGTTATTTACCCCATCCTCAAGTGCTTTCTCAAGGTATAACCTTCAACCCTAACAAATTGTGAGATATTTCGAAGCACACCTTGTGTTCTATAAATGAAAAAATTTCTGCTCAAACTACTTTTATTCCACATGAGTGCCATCATAAGTGCTTTTCCATCTGATCCCAGTATTAAAATTGAAACCTGAGTGATCACTTTGACATCTGGATGCTGCCAAAAACTGAAATTTTGTTGGAGCAGATCTGATGAGAACATCTGGCTTTGTCTGGGGATGGCATGCTCCCTGTGAGTTTCCAAGATCAAGTAGACAAGTTCCTTTCCATTTCATTGGGCTAGATTCTTCCTCACGAATCTCTGCTACTTAAAAATCTTTAAAACACACTACTGGCTAAATCTTTAAACTATTCTGCAAATTGAAATAATCCTATCACAACAATCTGATCACACTGTACAAACTTAAGGAAATGCTTGAAGCATCAAGCTTATTTATTTACAGATCCCATTCTAATCACCTGCTTTCTTTTGATTAGGTAAAATCATGCTTCCAATGAATCCATACAAATATTTGACTAATTGGTAAAACTTTTGATCTGGAGATGATGAATAAAGGAGCCCATGGAATATCAAAATTCATTTCAAAAGAAGGGAAAATCCAACCTTCATTTGACAAAAACAATCTGACATTTGAGTTTCTCAAAGACTCCATATAATAAAAAAATGGATCAATGAAGCTATAAGGAAATACCTCTTGTTGAAGATCAAAATTTCTCTATATATTCTCTTCCTCATAATGGCTGCCATTTTCAGCTACCTGCAAATCTAAACATGGCTATAGCTTGATTTTTTTGCTAATCATAGGTTGTTTAATATTTTCTGCAAATCCAGCTTGAAACATGATGAATGCAGGCCTACTAGATTGCAAATATGGCTTCTCAATGTTTTCTATGGATTCAGGATAATTGATTTTCACACAATGTTGTTCCTTATCAAAATTTGATTCATAGTTGTTATACATCCATTGACTGCTCCTCAAATGAACAAAAGGTGATGTAGGGATCTGCTCTTTTTCATCTGAATACTCATCATAGATTGGCATATCATTAGAGTGAATCGATTGATGCTGATCCCAATCTAGAACTTCAATGTATTTATCATAAAATGGGGCAATCTGATCGATTTCTAAAGATAAAGATTTATGTTCTATGATGCTATCATCAACTTTAATATCAGAATTTTGAAAATTTTCTTGTTGTAAAACAGAATTAGAGGAAGATAATAGATCTTCTTCCTTCTTCATAGCATAACCACCAGCTTCATCTTTACTACTGGAAGAATCTACTACTAAACCTTGGATATATAATGCATATCCCCTACAACAATGCTCAAAAAGGCACTCAGCTGGGTAAATCCTTTTACAATATGAATAAAAGGCATCATGAAAATATTTCAAAGAGGAAATACTAGAAGCAGGAAGAGTTCTGTACCATTGTCTTGCACAACCCTCTAATGAATACATAAACATTTTCATCGATACATCTTCATGATGTATACTCTGCTGATCCATGTATTGATGAAATTTAGTTACATGATGTGCCATATTGTCCTCTTCCTTTTCTTGAAATCGTGGAAGAAAATCTCCCCATCCATCCATGATAGGTACTGTATTTGGGAATCCAGGAACATCTGAGAAATTGATCGGAGCAAATATCTGTGCCAACATAGTATTAAAACCCTTTGACATCTTGGAATTGTAAAATCAACTCTGGATTCTTCAAACATGGAGTCACCTGGTTAATAAATCTATAGTCAAACTAGTGTCCTACTCTTGTCCACCATCAAGAGCTAGATCTAATCATTGTCATTCTTTCCCGAGGAAGATATCTTCACTCCTTCGTCCCCGGCAACGGCGCCAGAAGATGTTATCCCTAAAGTTGAACCTAGACTACAAGGGTTCAAGCTTAAAGAAATCTTTTTCAAAAAAATACAATTCAATGAAATCAATATAAAAAACTGGGTTGGTATATAATCAAATATATAAGGAAATCATATAACCATTAAAGATCTGTATAACATAAAATAGAATACAAAATTCAATATCAAGAGAACCATGAGCACAAATTTATGGAAAAAGACTGACTCTGTCATTAAAAATTTGAAAAGTAATTGTATTTCACCATAAGAATCATGTAATGGGATTTAATTGACCATATATAGGATAAATCACAAAAAATACAATTCATAAGATACAAACTCAACTCATAATCATAATCATATCAAAGCAGAAACTGTATTGAAGATGCAGAGAATTTAATCATAATCATAATCATATCATATCAAAGTAGAAACTGTATTGGATTTCCATATCTCCAATTGCCACCACGTTTTCCATCTCTAGCTATTATCCTTATATATAAAAATTGTCCATCTCTAATATAGATATTAGATCCTATTTCTAAGGATCGAATTCTTTCAAAAATAGTAAAATCGATCTTCTTAAAACAATCTTAATACAAGTGAAATAAAATGAAAAATAAAAATAAACATCTGTCAAGCCTTAATTGCTTTCAAAATCGAACATGTATGAGCTGGTGGAAGGATGAACACTAAGCCACAGATTCAGTGGTAACAAACTTGGTACATTTTCAAACGGATTTCCAGAGGCCCTCCTTTCTAGAACTTCATGGAACCCATTTTTTGAACTTGTCACTGATTTCGCACAGAAATCCAACTAATGAAGATTATTTATGAGCAGGATTTGCGTATTTGGGTTCCAATACATTTCCAGTTGTGGCAATATTTTCAGAATTTGCGATCACCATTAACTAAATCTGACCATTTTCCATTATATCACTTGCTTGTGGGCACCCTTCATGGAGTTTCAGAAATATTTCCACTAGAATTCCTTCCATTTCCAGTTGTATTCAAATCTAAAACTTCCTACTATAAATACTCCTATAAATTTGACACTAAATTCATGAATAATTTGATGTAATCCTCTGTCTCTCAATACTCTGCTACTGATGAAGTTAAATTCCTTCAATTTGGGAATCATTCAATTATCTGGCTATCGATCTCTGATGAAGTTTTTGATGATGAATTAATTTGAATAAGGACCCACATTCATTGCCCAAACTTTTGACCGGAAGGTGCCATCAAACTTCGATATGACACATAGCGTCCAGGTTGTATAGGGGCGATAAAATCAACTGCAGCATCGAGCTCCTCATCTACCTGGTACCCTTGCTCTTCAATCTCGATATTGACTACATATTCAACTCCCAAATTCAGACCATCAAGTGATGAGGATTGCTGAGGATACTATGATCAACACATGAGTTGCTTTGTCCACATCCCGAGACTAGCAAGAGCTATAGGATATTTTATTCCATTTTCCTGACATACATATACCTTCTTCTTTATTTGATATAATGGTTTACAACCAAACGTAGTTTTTCCACTTAAAGAAAACCTATAATACAGATTCTTGTAACCATATGTTAGAGAGTTACTGCATATAACAATAGCTATTGTTCTCATTTCTTCTCTCCAAAGAGATACCCAAGCGATGATCCTCCTCCGGGCATGGAATGCACTTTTGTTGTAGGCTGCTCTGTAATGAAATTCCCACAGTTTTTGCCATTAGCCCAATAGTAGTTATTGGGAATTTTTAGAAAGCATGTTTTGTATAAAGGGAATAAATAATCTTGGTTGCATTTAATCCAGCATTCTCTGCTAGAGTTATAGGAACCAACTCAAAACTCTCCAGCAATTTACCCAACCCTATCTCTTTTGTATGTAGATTCCTTAGGTTTTCTTTCCAGTTCAATTTCGGTTACACTGGGTCTAGGGAGAATACAACTATCCCTGCACATGGCCTTGTAGTTATTTACCCCATCCTTAAGTTCTTTCTCAAGGTATAACCTTCAACCCTAATAACTTGTGAGATATTTCGAAGCACACCTTGTGTTCTATAAATAAAAAACTTTCTTCTCAAATGGATTTTCTTCCACATGAGTGCCATCATAAGTGCTTTTCCATCTAATATCGGTATTAAAATTGAAACATGAGTGATCAGTTTGACATCTGGATACTGCCAGAAATTGAAATTTTGTTGGAGCAGATATGATGACAACAAGTCCTAATTTTTCTCAGCCTCTAGTCTATTGCTATAGTAGGATAATTTCGAAATAGTTTTAACTATTTTCTAAAGGAAAAATATAGTAGGGGTTCAGTGCAGAAAATGAAGAGGAGTGGCAAGACTAACAATGCCGAGCCTTCGGATATGGCATGGGCTAAAAGTTTTCCTGAATGTGCGAAATTGTTTCAAAGAGAAGACTGGTTTAAATATTTTGAAACAATTGATGTTTATCATTTTGAAGTTTCATATGGGTTCGTTCAAGGGATAGAGAAAGATACAGTCCTGTTCAATACCCTAAAAATTGAGTTAACTAGAGAATTGATAGCAGAAGCCACATATATTGCTGATGAGGGTGAATTTTGGTTTAAGAAGGTGTTATTTACCTTTAATTCAGAGGATTTCCTGTTGCCTAATGTTGTAGTATATTGGGGCAAAGGTGTTCGTATACAGAATTTCAAGCCTGAATGGAGGGAGCCTATTAAGATTTTGCAGAGTTATATAACATGTGAGGGTAGGTTTTCTTATGTTTTTAAATATCACATCATATTTCTACAACATTTAAGTCAGGATGTGAAGATGAATCTCCCATTTTTCTTCCTAAAAATCCTGCATAATATGTCAAGTAGGGTAAGGGGACATGAATACATACTAAACAGTCTATCTTCCACCATGGATTGATTAAGTTGATCATTAGTACTATGCTTCAGAGAAAAGTTAAGACCTAGGATTACTTTTTGTTCTTGTCAGGATTTCAGAGCGAAAAGGAGGACCAGTAAAAACAGAGACTGATGAATAAATCATACAGCCTAGTTAAAAAATTGAAGAAGGAGGTCATTATTGAAGTAGTAGAAGAGACTACTCAAGTGGATTATTCAGTACATAAACTTAAAGAACATGTATGTGGAAGGAAAAATAATATTGATGAATATTACTAGTTGGAAATTTTTTGAAGATGTGGAAGAGGTACATGTAGCAGTTTTAGAACAGAAAGAAGAAAATAAATTAGTTGAATTCGATCAAAATGTCAATTATAGCCAAGAAGACATGGTAGATGTTTCTGTCCCAGCCAATATTGAAGTGGAGAACATACGAAATATTAGTACAAAAACTAAAGGAAATTCAATGGTTGAAGTAAAAAGTGAATGTGTATTGATTTCAAATCTAAAGTTTCATGGCAAGTCTTATGCTATTATAGGTGAGTCAAATTGGAGACCTTAAACAAGACCAAAGAACAAGTTAAGAATGAATATTTAAAAGCTTTTAAATCCAAAATTGGCTAAGGAGAAGATTACTGTGATAGATTCAGATTCTTCATCTTAAGAAAATTTAAAAGAAGATGAAAACATGTCTGAGCAAGTAGATAATAAAAGATAAGATTCAGTGATTGAGAAGCCTTCTCCAGTGAAAGACACGGTTAAATAACAGACCAAATATTTCAGTTTTAAAGAAGATAAATATAAAAAGGTTCATGTAGCAGAAACATGGCAGCATGAAGAGGATGATGAGGAAATTTTTAGGAAATTAAATATCCCTTGGTTATATGAGGAAGTTTATTCATTCCAAGAAGGAAAGTTCATACACTTAGAGAATGAAGATCATCTTTAGAATATAGTTAAACAATACAAGTATCAAATTGATTTTCTGAGTGAAACAAATGAAGGTTTGTTCATGGAAAATAGGAGGTTAATAGAATATCTAGAAGATATTAGCACCCATTATTAGGATTTGATTGTGGTTTCAAAAGAAGCATTAAAAAGTAAGAGGTAGACACAAAGAAAATTTGAAGAATTAAGTCAAAAAATCCAATATTTAACTCAGCAAAATCAAGAACTGTCAATGAGGGTTGAAGACTTAGAAGTTGAGAAGAAAAGAACCAAAAGAAAATCTCAAGCTCTAGAAGGGATAACACTTCTGGCTAAAGAAGCCAAAGATATTTAAAAGATCATTTCTGACAGGTGTCATTTAATCAATTTTTGTAAAATATTAATAGGATATTTTGCAAATCAATCATTTTGTATCAGTTTCGAGAGCTGGGTCTAGAAGTTAGTTATGTAGTTAAGTAACTGTTTTTTTGCAGTTCGAGGACTTGACCTAAACTTAGCTAGGAAATAAGAAAATGTTTTTGAGATGTAACAAGTATAAAAGAAAGGAATGAAATAGTAGGGAGGTTCAATTTTTTTGCAAGGGGAGGCTCAAAAGCTACTATGTCAAGCTAAAATCCAAACTCTCATGTAATTTTCATGACTGATTATGATATATATCACTGATAAGCCCATATTATTTTCATTTGATGGTTTCATTTATGATTTGTTAAACCACTCAATGTGAAATTTCATTTCCTATATAATGTGTTATTTGTGGAAATTGAACCCAAGAGATAGAACAATTTTACACTCACAAAATTGCTAATCAAACATGCAAAATTCACACCAAAGGAGACTGAAATTGGAGCATAACATTGATCTGTATTTATTAAGTGTACAATAGAAAACCTAGTGAATTAATAGTCTGTTATAATATATCATTACATGAGAGAATTGAATGCATAAATATGACATTTGAAATAGTAAAAAAGAAGGCTTACTAAATCTAGTCAAAACCCCCTTAGGTGCATAAAGCAGTTTCCAAATCTATGAAGATGCTCACAAATTTACTAAGTAAAGTGGGAAAGCTAAAGAGGGATGGAAATAAAACTCATAAATTCTTTTATTTGGATAAAAGGAAGGAGGATGATGTGGGAAAAAAACAAGTCAACTACACCTAGTCTAGCTTTTCCTTTTGCCTTAAATCAAAATAAAACAAGGCAGGTTTTCAGAAAAAGTAAATATACACTTTGGAGGATATGGAATAAATTTGACATGCTAAATTTGGTTTCTAGGATGTTTCCCAGCACTCCATGACTCATTTTTAGTATGTGTTGACTTCTAGGACTTGTAGAAGGCAACTAGCATAGAATGGAATCTAGGAAACTAGGTGATATGACAAAAACAATTAAAATTAATGTCTAAGGTAGGTAACTATGGGTTAATTATTCTAAAACCCCCCCTTAAGCCTGAATTAATGACTAATTATTAGAAAAATATAGGGCCTATAAACAAGTCTTAGTCACCCTTTACATATTGCTTGTAATACAACCAAGGAAAGAGGACAAAACCTAGTGGGAAAATCCTCCCTTAAACATGGACAGGGAAAACAAATTTTTTGGAAATCTTGTCATTAATCATGCTTCAAAGCATGATCAATAATCCCCAATAGTGATTTGATATTGTTGAAGGTATTCTCACAAAAAACTTTGGTGAAGATGTCTGCTACTTGTTCTGAAGATGCACAGAAGAGTAGATCAATGGTGCCATCATGCACAAGCTATCTGATGTAATGCATATGGATCTCAATGTGCTTCTTTTCCTATCTCTAAAATGGATCATTGTGGATTAAAATGGTGCTTTTATTATCACAGTAGATCATGGTTGAAAACTCTGATTCGAAACTAGATTCTCCAAGTATCCCCTTCAACCACAAACATTGAGTTGCTGCATTTACAACTCCTCTATACTCTGCTTCTACAGATGAGACTGCTATGGCACTCTGCTTCTTGCTTTACCAGCTGATTGGTCCTTCTGCAAGAATGAACACATATCCTGATGTATACTTTCGATCTATGTTGTCACCTGCCCAATCACTGCCAGTAAACCCAATCAAATCAAGATCAGATTTTGCTTTGTAGAAGATCCCATGAGTTCTTGTTCCTTGAACAAAGTTTAGGATCCTTTTGGATTCTCTCCAGTGGATCTCATGATGATGATCCATGTATCTTGAATCCACACTAACTGCATAATATAGATCATGTCGAGTGTGTGTAAGATAAAGAAAACACCCAATCAACTGCCTATACAATGTATTATTTACCATACGAGAAGAACCTGCTTCTTCAAGATTAAATCCTGAAAGGAAGGGAGTCTTTCTTGGCTTGAAATATTTCATGTTAAACTTGTTCAACAAATACAGAGCATACTTGTACTGATGTACTTTGATTCCATGTTGGGATTGAGCAATTTCGAGACCCAATAATTTGATCAACAATCCCAAATCTGTCGTAGAAAATGCATGGTTCATTGCATCCTTCAAGGAGCCAATATCTTTCTTTGAACTTCTTGTAATCAGAATTTCATCTACATACAAGAAAATAATCATCAAATAACCATGAATCATATTCAAATAGACATTAGGATCAGACTTGCATCAAACAAAACTCAATGATAGAAAAAAGCCATCAATCTTGGCATACCAAGCCCCGGGGGCTTACTGAGCCCATACAATGACTTCTTTAACCTGTACACTCAAGATGGATTAGAAACAAACCCTTCAGGTTGATGCATGTAAATATCTTCAGTGAGATCTCCATTTAGTAAAGCACACTTCACATCCATGTGATGTACCTCCCACTGCTTTGAAGTTGCAATGGCTAGAGCTAGCCTTATGGAGTCCATCTTTTCCACTGGTGCAAAGGTTTCATTGTAGTCAATACCATATACTTGTGAGTAGCGCTTGGATACCAATATTGCCTTGTATTTTAAAGGTGAACCATTAGTAGAAAACTTAGTCTTTAACACCCACAAACATTGAACTAGCTTCCTCCCCATGGGAAGATCAACCAGTTTCCAAGTGTTGTTCTTCTAGAGCAAGATCAATTCTTCTTTCATGGTTGTTTGCAATCTTGGATCATATGTTGCATATTTATATGTCTATGGATCTGACGCAACCATTAGATAGCACTTGTTAGCAAATAGAGGATCTTTCACTCAAAGGGCACTCTCAAATTGAGATCTAGTTGTTATATTTTTATCATTCAAGCTAGCATTTTCATATTAGGATCTTTTAACTGAGAAAATAACAAGCACAAAAATAAAACATAAGCACACCACAAGAGACAAGAGACAAAAATAATTTTCCTCAGGGAAACCATAAAGGAGAAAACCCCGCAACTTCCTCAGAGATAGAATCAGCACCAAAGGTAAAACCGAAAAACAGTAAGATGATCTCCCGATAGTAGCAATCTCTCTCTCACCCACTGAGAGAGATTCTCCTCTCTCACTCATGCGCCCTAATGAGTGATTGTGTGTGTATGAGAATAATAAATAGAGAGGCTCTCACTCTCTATTTATATTCTTCCGTTCACTTGGAACCCACTCCAACATGTCGACCTCACTTAACAATTACTTACTAGAGCTGACATCTCTAGGAGTGTCTAATAACCCTAGTGCCCCACCACTTGTGGGGAATTTTCATCCTCCAACCAATAGGAGGGTAACACAATGGTAGGGACTATTTCCCCGACTTACAATGACTCACCTAGGGTCAACTTCACTAGGATAGTCTAATAACCCAAGGGCCCCACAACTGTGGGGACTTTAACCCTTGACCAATAGAAGGGTTACCCACAATGAATTGACATGAATTTCTCATTATATAAACTTTCCAGAATAAACATCGAGGTATGACATGACTCAAATACATTACAATACATCCTAGAATAAACATCGAGTTACAATACATAAAAAATACAGATGAATACAATCTGAAGTTACAATTACATCAACACTCCCTCTTAACTAGGAAGGTATTCTCTCGAAATAATTTATCAGCACAAGTCTTCTTCTCTGTATCATCTAGATCATCATTGAGTTCTCATAATCTTTGTCCTCAAGTCATCTTCATCTTCAAGTGATCTTCATCTGGATCTGGATCATCACTTGATTTGATTCATCATCACTGAATCTAGATCATCACTCGATCTGGATCATTATCACTGGATCTAGATCATCACTCAATCTGGATCATCACTCGAACTGGATCATCACTGCTGGATCATCTTCACTAGATCTGGATCATCACTGGATCCGGATCATCACTACTGGATCATCTTCACTGGATCTGGATCATCATGGGTCCTATCTCATGATTCTTCTCATCACAAGAAGTTCTACAGAGCCAACCCTTTTTCATTTTGGTTGTAGGCCTAGCCATCATGTAGGTCTTCTTCAGCACTTCTATCTGACCTACTCATTAGAATGGCCCGTCCAACAATTACATCTGACCTACTCGTCAGAAAGGCATGCCCAACACTCACATATGATCATGTAGGAGCCTATAATCACATCAGAAAGGCCCAACACTCGCATTCACCAGCATGATAGGACATCACTATCATTTGTGAAAAGGATTCAACACTTACATCTGACCTACTCATCAGAAAGGCATAGTACTCACATCCATCCAGGATGGAGCACATCCTATCACAATGATGGAAGAGTTCTGTACTTCCATCCAGGCTGGAACACATCCTACTCACAATGATGGAAGACTCTCATCTAGGCTAGAACACATCCTGCTCACAATGATGAAAGATTTATGCACTTACATTCATCCAAGTGGGAACACATCCTGCTCACAGTGATGAAAAGGCTCTACACTTACATCCATCTAGGCAGGAACACATCCTGCTCACAGTGATGAAAAGGCTCTGCACTTACATTCATCCAAGAAGGAACACATCTTGCTCATAGTAATGAAAAGGCTCTGCACTTACATCCATTTAAGAGGGAACACATCCTGCTCATAGTGATGAAAAGGCTCTGCACTTACATCCAATATGTTAGCAAAGAGGTTTCATTCTAGATAAGTAGCAATTGAGAGTTTGTATAGCACCATGAGCTACTTACCCATCACATGCATATTAGTAGTATATTGTCGTTAATGTAAACATCCTATCATTCATAATACATCAACTGAATATAAACAAATGCATAACAAAACAGTATCATGAAATGACAATTGAATACTTATCTTTACTTGTTTCATGGGTAAACCCCTTCTTGAGCCTTCAGCTTCATCATATTCTTCATTCACAATAGCATCGTTTCTTACCCAAAATATAAGATGGATAAGAGGTTCTTCAAGAGTTCATATCTTCATATTCCTCATCGCTTGAGGGATCTTCTTTGGATGGTAAGAGCTTGATATTCAGTTGCTCCAAACTTCTCTTCTCGAGCTTCTTCTTCTTGTGTGTTCTCTTCCCAGAGTCTACTGAAAGTAATCACACATTCCTCGCATGAATGAATCCCATGATCCTAGGAGGCTATTCAGGGTGGCTATCACCATTTCTGCATTCTTCACTTCTTCTTTTACCACTTCAAGCTTTTCTTTGATTTGAGAGACCCTAGTAAAGTATGACTGTATGGTCTCTGCATTCTGGATCTTCACATTCTTCAGCTGGTTTCTTAAGGTCATCTTTTGATGTATGTTGTTCCCTTAAAAAATATTGGTCAAGGAATCAAACATCTTCGGTGTCTTTAGGGAAGACACTTGTGGTACAAGTCAATCCGTGATTGAATGAACAATGATATTCTTGGCCTTGAACAAGTTCTTCTAGTGTAAGGATTCTAGCCTCATCTCCCTCTTGAACTAGAACCTTTCTACTCATGTAGGTGTCCAATTCATTTTCTTCAAAGAGATCATATACTTCCATGCTTGGAATTTGTCAACTTCACCAATCTTATCATCAAGCTGATGTGATAGATCACTTTGAAATGAGAACCTCAAATGGAAATAGCAAAAGATTAGATCTTACTGATTTGAGGTGTTCGTCCTTATTCAGGAGCTGGATGATCTAGGGTTTATCAGAGAAACCCTAATTTTCAAAAAATGGAATATTTTAGATTTGATTGGATAGAAAAATATATCTCTTCAAATGGAGCTGTCCAATGTACTCCTTTTCTGAAAACAATGGAGGGAAACTCCCAGAACAGGAAGCCCTAGTTTTCCAATTTCTTATGTAGAAATTCCTGTCACTATTTCTATGATATCTCCAAAATTAATGCTCCTCTGTTTCTGAAATTTCTCACTGCGGTAACCTCACATGTCCCTGATCCAACACCATAGGTGTCATCAGAATTGGTTTCTCCAATTGGGATTTATGATCCTTTCCCCAAGGTGACCTGTTATAGGAGTGTTTCAAATAGCAAAGTTGTACGGACTAATATGTGTCATTGGTTCATATTTCAAGTCTAAAACTTGGATCATAGAAATTACAGTCCATGCCCTTTCTGTAACATCAAGAATTCCATTTGGACCTCTGTAACCCAATATATAGAAATTCTCCCCAGGTGTATTGTTTATGAATGAATTATGGAAGAGGATGGAACCCTAACTTGGAGGGATCATAGCTCCTAGAATATAGAGAATATGAGGCTGAATTTTGGATACAGTGTAAAATAAGATTTTATCTTCGGCATATGCAATTTTCAGCTCCTGATCCATTTCCAATATCAGGACATAGCAAATGTACCAAAACTTAGTAGTTTTAGTATTTAGGGTTTTTCTAGCTCGGGGTCAAACTAGGGTTTGAATTTCCCAGAGTTTCACCCAAACAATATTTATCCATGTCTCTAAACTTATATTTTGATGAGGAGAAAAATCCTATGCTGGGCTCACTCAAAAATTCTTCTTCTGTAGAAAGCCCTAATTTCCGCATCGAAAACTAAAAATGCTCAGAATCGAATTGCGGCTTCGACAGAAAGATGCGCCCTTCAATGGAGAGTCATCATAGCATAATTTTGTTGATGGATTGTGGAGAGAGACCCAAAAAAGTAAGAATCCCTAGATTCTGCAGCTACACAATGTCTTCTTCTCAGGTTAGCTCTGATACCATGTTAGATTTTTATCATTCAAGCTAGCATTATGATCTTAGGATCTTTTAACTAAGAGAATAAAAAGCACATCAATAAAACATAATCACACCACAAGAGACAACAGACACAAATAATTTTCCTTGAGGAAACCATAAATGAGAAAACCCCGCAACTTCCTCAGAGATAGAATCAGTACCAAAGGTAAAACCAAAAAATAGTAAGATGATCTCCCGACAACAACAGACTCTCTCTCTCACACTAAGAGAGCTTCTCCTCTCTCACTCATGTGCCCTAATGACTGAGTGTGTGTGTGTATGAGAATAATAAATAGAGAGGCTCTGAATCTATATTTATATTCTTTTGTTCACTTGGAACCCACTCCAACATGTCTACCTCACTTAACAATTACTTACTAGAGTCGACATCTCTAGGAGTGTCTAATAACCCTAGTGACCCACCACTTGTGGGGACTTTGCCTCCTCCGACCAATAGGATGGTAACACAATGGTGGGGACTATTTACCCAACCTACAATGACTCAACTAGGGTCAAATTCACTAGGATAGTCTAATAACCCAAGGGCCCCACAACTGTGGGGACTTTAACCCTTAACCAATAGGAGGGTTACCCACAATGACTTGACATGACTTTCTCATTATAGAAAATTCTCAGAATAAACATCGGGGTATGACATGACTCAAGTACATTACAATACATCCTGTAATAAACATCAGGTTACAATACATAACAAATACGAATGAATACATTCCAATGTTACAATTACATCAACACTAGTCCTCCTAGTGTCACTAGTATTTCCAGCTAGTTCCCTAGTTGCCTGAATGGTATTTGCTGCCCATTTTGGTCTTGTAGGACTGTTAGGATCTGCAATCAAATCATAATTATCAGAAATATTAGAATCAGCAAACTCATTAGTCTCTCCACTTACAATCAATGGGTTTGGTGGTGAATAAGACTCTCCAACTTCAACTGCTACTAAGGGCTCTTCTTGGAACTGAACACTTCTTTGAATGAAATATTTGTTAGTGCTCAATTTGATCACCTTGTACCCTTTCAATATTTAAAATACCCAAAAAATAGGCACTCTTTTCTTTGGGGCTTCGAAGCCTTCCTCTTTTTAGTTGGAATTCTAGCCCAAGCCTTTGAGCCAAAAATCCTGAAATGGGTCACATCTGGCTTGTGCCCACTCCAAGATTTGAAAGGAGTCATACCATCAAGATTATTATGAGGTACCCTATTCTGGATGTAGGATGCATATTTTATATCCTTGCCCCAAAACTTTGGTGGAAAATTCTTAGTGTCCATCATGTAGGTTGCCATCTCCTTCAGTGATCCGTTCTTTCTCTCAGCAACACCATTTTGTTATGGTGTGTAAGGGATTGAATGCTGCATATGAATACTTTCATATTTATAATACTAAATGAACTCATACTTGAAATACTCACCACCATTTCTATATCTCAGTATCTTGATTTTCCTCCCAGACTGGTTTTCAACCAAGGCTCTAAAGACTTTGAAGAGGTCAAAAGCTTCAGAGTTATGCTTTAGGAAGTAAGCCCAACAATACCTGGAAAATTCATCTATGAAGGTTAGTGCATATTTGTCTTGAGTCATGGACATATGAGGGAATGGAAAAGAAATTTCATTATGGATCATCTCAAGAGGTGCAGAGGTTCTCTCATGACTAGCTTTCTCATACTTGTGCTCTAGGTGTTTTCCTAGGATTCAACCTTGACAGACTCCCTTAGAAAAATTGATATTTGGTAACCCTATGACCATATCTTGTTCACTAAAATCAGAAATATAATTGTATTCAATATGGACAAATATTTTATGCAAAAGCTTACTTGCTTCATTAGCATGAATCAGAAGAGTAGAGGGGTTTGAGTAGGGTAGAAAATGGGAAAACTTGTATACCTTCAAAGTGTGATCTACAACACCTTTTGCTATGACTTTACCATTTGAAATATTAGTGATTTCAACATCATTAGGGTAGAAGATGAACTTATTTGGAGACCTAGTCATGAGTCATATGATACATTGACAAGAGATTAGAGGCAAGACCTGGAACATACAACAAATTATTGAACTTACCATGGTCCAGATCAATCCTTCCCTTCCACAAACTGTCAGTGAGAGATTCATATCCCAAAACTATTGGTGGACCTTTTGACATGTCAAGAGAGTCGAATATCTCTTTTGTTGAAACCATATGTCTACAAGCTCCAAATACTATGATGAAGCTAGGTGAGCTTGATGTGCCAGCAATCAAGGCATGTACTCTCTCTCTATCCTTTGAATTTGATCCTCCTTTGCTATTCTTTGAGCAATCAGGAAGGGAGATGTTATTCTTCTCCAGGAGTTGGGTCAACATGTCAATTTTATTTTTTATACAAGAGCTATCAGGATGATATCCCTTACTGTAGTATGCACACTTGCTCATTTCTCCTTTGTTCTTCTTCTTAGAACCTTGGGGCTCCTCTTGAGACTTGTTCTTGTCTCTTTTTTTGCTTAGGTGGATTTTTAGATTTTTTATTTTCTTTTTGAATCCACCTTTTAATATTCAGCAACCAAAGATTAGTCTTTTGAAGTTTTGATGGTGCCCATCATCACCAACTTATCTTGCTCCTGTGTGAGGGATCACATGAACTCTGCAAGCTTAGGAATCTTCTAGGATTGAGCTATAAACATGGTGGCATGGAAGGTAAAAAAAAACACTGAATAGTAAGGACCAAGATTAGAGAGTATGGCCGAAACTAGTTTCTCTTCCTTCTTTTCGATCCCACACTGTTTCAACTGCAAAACAAGGGCCTTAAACTTGGAAAAGTAGAGTTGCAATGATTCGAAGCTACTGGGACCCAAGGAGATCATCTCATTCTCAATTCGATGTCCTCTCACCTCATCTGTCTTTCCAAATATCTCTTCTAGCTTCTCCCACATTTCATTAGGTGATGTCAATCCATCAAGATGGAAGAGGAGGTCTCCTGAAATGCCCAAACACAAAATACCATAGGCCTCATCCCTTCTGTTGTGCCATTTAATTTTCTTTGTAGCTGCATTGGTATATCCCTGTGTTTCCATAGTTACTTTGTAGATACCTTTCTCTCTAAAAATATCTCCATCTCATATTTCCACTCAAATAAATTGAATGGAGTCAAGATGATCTGCTGAGATTGGTCCATAGCTCGGAAACTGTGCCCTCCAGTCAGCAGAATGCGCTCCTAGTCAAGATGTCAAACCTGTAATAGAAATAAGGAAGGATATAAATTGATCTACAAAGGCTATCATACCATGTGTAAATTTAAATAAAGAGATATAACAATTACACTCACAAAATTTCTAATCAAACATGCAAAATTCACAGCAAAGGAGACTGAAATTGGAGCATAACACTGATCTATATTCAATAAGTGTACAATAGCCAACATTGTGACGTAATAGGCTGCTGTAATATATCATTACATGAGAGAATAGAATGCATAAATATTCCATTTGAAATAGTCAAAAAGTAGGCTTACTAAATCTAGTCAAATCCCCCATAGGTGCATAAAGTAGTTTCCAAATTTATGAAGATGCTCACGAATTTGTTAAGTCAAGTGGGAAAACTAAAGAGGGATGGAAATATGACTCATCCATGCTTTTATTTGGAGAAAATTAAGGAGGATGATGTGGGAAAAAAACAAGTCAACTACACCTAGTCTAGCTTTTCCTTTTTCCCTAAATCAGAATAAAACAAAGTAGCTTTTAAGAAAAAAAAGATATGCACTTTGGAGGATTTGGAATAAAGCATACATGATAAATTTTCTTCCCAAGATGTTTCTCAAGCACTCCATGACTCAGTTTTAGCATGTGTTGACTTCTAGGACTTGTAGAAGGAAACTAGCATAGAATGGAATCTAGGAAACTAGGTAATACGACAAAAATAATTAAAATTAATGTCTAAGGTAGGTAAATATGGGTTGATTATTCTAACATTATTCATGAAGTGCTTGTAGTTTGTGGATGAAACTCAGTTAGCTTTCTCTGTGTTTTCTTGTTTATTTGTTATATATGGTTCATCTCAGTCTCTTGTTTTTAAATGATTTAGTTCCTATTTTAGCTTGTTTTATGTTACTCTCTTGTTTACGAAAATTTCAGACCAAAAACAATACAAAAATACAATTTTACTTTATTTTATTTTAGATATTATGTTGGCTTGTTATTCTTGTAGTATGGAACGATTTCTGGCACTAACACTTAGGATTGAAGAAGTCTCGGGGGCCTAAATTTTCATAGGCCGAAGATAAAATCCTGATGTACCTTGTATAAAAATTTCAGCCTCAGATTTGTTATATTATGGGAGATATGATTCCTCCAAATTAGGGTTCCAGCCTCTTCCAGGATTCATCCCTAAACAAGACATCTAGGTTGTTGTATCTCAGGCTATGAAGGTGCAAATGAAATTTTGCAAGATGTTCTAGATAGGGCACGGACTGTAATTTCAGTGGTAAACGTTTCAGACCTTGATGATGAAACCGTGACATGTGGAAGTCCGTACAACTTAGCTATGATAAACCGTACTTAAGCAATTCACTGTGGGAAAACTCTCATAAGTCCCAATTGGAGGAACCAATTCTACTCAAACATGTGGTTTTGGAAAGAGGACAAGAGAGGATACCTTAATGCAAAGTTTTAGACATAGAGTAGCACTAATTTCAGAGATAATGCAGAAATAATACCGAAGATTTCTGTAGAAGAATTTGGAAAACTAAGGATTCCTGTTCTGGGAGCTTCCCTCCATTGTTTTCAGAAAAAGGAGTACATTGGACATATCACCTTGAGAAGGAACATATTTCTATGCAATAAGATCTGAAATATTCCATTTTTTTTAAATTAGGGTTTCTTTGAAAAATCCTAGATCAGCCAGCCCCAAAATCAGGACAAACACCTCAAATCGATAAGATCTAATCTTTTGCTCTTTACAATTGAGGTTCTCATTTCAGGATCACTAATCACACCAACTTGATGACAAGCTTGGTGAATCTGAAAAATTCCAAGCATGGAAGTATAGGATTTCATTGGTTCTTGAATAAAATGAATTGGACACCTACATAAGTGGAGAGGTTCCAGTTCTAGAGGGAGATGAGGCTAAAGCCTTACACAAAAAGAACTTGGTCAAGGCCAAGAGGATTATTGTTGATTCCATCACCTTATACCACAAGTGTCTTCCCTTAAGACACCCAAGGATATGTTTGATTCCTTGACCAAGATATTTGAAGAAAATAATATAAATGAGACAAAGTGTAGGTGTTAGAACAGTAATCCATCATTAGTACCTTAGTTACACTAATTAGTCAATTTTATTTCCTTTTAAGCTTTAATACACTATGAGGTGGACTAGGGGTGCTTAGGTGGACATATTCCATGTCAATTTGAGGTTCTATGACCCACATGGGTACTCCATCCTAGAAAACCAGCCACATATACACATCCATCATTGCTGGTGCACTCCCATTCATTGAATGTGGACAGGAAAGTTGACTTGGAGCGCTAGACTGGGATTTTGCCCAAATTTGGCTTGATTTGGTGCAATTAATGTTGCATTGAGACTCTAAACCATCCATTTTTCCACACCCATGTTGTCCAAGGTGTAATAATTGACCCACAACACATCAATCATGCCACTTCCACAATCCATGGCCATTTGGAGAGATTTGGGATGAGATTGGCCCAGCTAGGGGAGTTCGATGCCAATTTGGCAATTTTGGGTTATTTGCTCACAATTGGATTCCAAAGCCATTTGAAACTCTTATGATGTATTTATAAACCTGTTATTAATAATTTCATAAGTTAGACAGTCCAAAATTATCTTGTTTCTAGCTATCATTGTGTGTAATTTATATGTAATTTGATGGTTTTTGTTGAATCTTGCACCCAAATTTGATTTGTGAACCTCACTAACGCTACTAGATTCTCCTGTGGTTCAAATTTCTCAAAGTAGGAACTCCGTGATCCTTCAATAAATTGACTTGGACAGTATTTCAGTAAGAAAGGTCTAGGAGACAAAGGGAGATGAGGCTAAGGATAGAGACAAGAGAATCATTGAAAATTCTATTCAATATCATCTCATCCCTCATGTTTCATCCCTAAAGACACCAAATGGAAGTGTTCTATTCTATGACGAAGTAGTTGAAGAAGAATAAGATACTATTATAACCACCTTGAATGGCCTCCCAGGATCATGGGATTCATTCATTCGAGGAATGTGTGCTAGAAGGAAGTGATTACTTTCAACATACACTGGGACGAGTGGACACAAGAAGAAGCTCGACACATAATAAGAGAAGAGAATATGGGAGAAACTAGAGATCAAGATCTCATGATTCAAAGAGGATTCCTCACACGATGAGGAATATGAAGAATGAAATTCTTGAAGAAACTCTTATCCATCTTAAGCATTTGGATAAGAAATGATGCTATTATGAATGAAGAAGATGATGAAGCTAAAACATGGAGTCTGCCCATGAAACAATAAAGATAAGTATTCAATTCTCATTTCATGATATTTCTTTGTTATGTATTTGTTTATATTCAGTTGATGTATTATGCATGATAGAATGTTTTCGTTAACGACAATATACTACTAATATGCATATGATGGGTAAGTAGCTCATGGTGCGATACAACTCTCCATTACTACTTATCTATAATGAAACCTCTTTACTGACATATTGGATTAGTGCATAATCTCAATGATGTCATGGTAGAGATGGAAGGAATCTAGAAATTTTCCACGAGATACGGATCAATGTTGTATTGGCTAAAATAGTTGCATGATTATATCTTTACACATACAAATTTTCATTATATTCCTTATGAAATGTTTCTAACCATACAACTAATGCATTTGGCTTGTATGAAATATCATGTACAATCTCCTATGAGAAAAGAAGGATGAGACTTGTTCCGAAGAGAAAGTGATGACAGTTTAAGAAATTATCCAAAATGAAGAATAATATGACGATACTTTCAAAGAATCAAAGAGGTCTTGGACACAGTGCACTTATGATACATTGTTGAGCGACATCATTGATGCAGAACCTTCTAGCTAAGAAAAAGTAGCCAAGAAGAAAGGGAACGAGAGTACCAGATCATGAAGAATGATTTCTAGGATGTGGTATCAAGACCTAAAGAGAATTCTATGGGATACAAGGAAAGATTCGTAGCATGAGGCTTCTCACAGAAAGAAGGCATAGACTATGAATGGACATTTTCAGCTAGTGGGAGTTGAGACACATGACATGAAGACTCATGTGTGAAAATTAAATAAGGCCTTGTATGAGCTCAGAAGACACTCATGGGATGACACATACATGAGGAGCTTGAAGATCACCTACAATGATGAAGATCTTAACCTTTTCTACAAGGTTGGATATGAAAGCCTATAGAGGATGAAAAGCTCACAGATGGGTGCTAGAAGAACTTTTGAAAATGGCTCAAGATAGAGGATCTTGGTATCTAGTGACCCTACATGGATACATAGAATATTAGTAGAAGAGGAAACTAATTGTCACTCTAGTACATAGTTTTTCATTGCATACAGTATGAAAGACAGAGGGAGTATGATGCTCCACTTTACAGGGAGTGACTGTAGAAGATCTTGAGGTTCGACATGGTACAACATGATGGATAGATTACTGATGGATCTAGGATTTACTGAGAGTAAAGTATATTCCAACCTTTTCTTCAAGGTTGAAGGTGGAAGACCAGTGATGCTCCTATTACATGTCAATGACTTGTTCCTAACAGAAAAGAGGAACTCATTAAAGTTGCAAGAAGGATACTTTCTTCCAAGTTAGAGATGAAGGACTTGGATATGATGCACTACTTTCTAAACATGGGGATTTGGAAGAATACGGATGAAATATCCCTGGGACAAGGGATGTATGTAGTAATTATCTTGAATAGGTTTGGGATGATGGACTGCAAGGCCATGGCCACACCTATGGAATCGAACCTGAAGCTATTGAGTGATGCTTCATCCGAGTCAGTTGATGCTACTATGTATTGTCAAATGATTGGTTCCTTGATGTACCTAATGAATGCGAGACTATATATTTTATTTGCTATGAACACATTGAGCCAATTCCTGACAGATCTGAGACATGTTCACTTGATTGCTACAAATCATATTCTGAGGTACCTGAAGGGTACAGTTGATTATGGCCTCAAGTATGATATGAATCAGAAGACTAACCTGAAATGATTATGTTGGTTAGGATTGGTAGTGCCACTCAGAGGAAGAGCATCTTGGGATGCTTCTTCATTTCTATATCCAATATGGGTTACTGGTTTGGTAGGATGGAGTCCTGAATGGCACTGAGTATAGTCGAGGAAAAATATGTTTCCACTTGCTCGACTATTTGTGAGGTAGTATGTTTTGGAAGCTACTATTTTATTTGATTGATCTGACTTTAATTTTTTATGTAGAGAGGAATAGTGAATCTCCAGTTTGTGATCTAGATCAAGATCTCTTGAAAGAGGGAGTTCTAGCATAGCCGGTGAGACAGTTTGTCTGAGCATAAAATCCTGGTGAAGCTCATAGGTTTCTCAGACATAAATAGTCATGTAGGTTGTCCTCGGATGTAATCAGTCTTGGAGAAGCTCATAGGTTATCCTTATACATAATCAACCTTGATGTGATTCTATTCTAGAAATGGTTGGAGTGAATTTTGAGTACTTCAGGGAGAATCTTGGTGTTCTCCAGATCAAGGTTCCTTCCAAGGGGAAGTGATGAGTTTGTGAGCCCTTCTGACATGGTGGTAGGATTGGTTCCTCCCATGGTCAGATATAAGTGTTGTGCCCTTATGAGATGGTTGTAGGATTGGTTCCTCCCATGGTTATATGTAAGTGCTGATCCTTTCCCCGGATGGTAGTAGATGTGTCCTACCATGTCGATGGATGTAAGCGTAGAGCCTTTCCACAGATGGTAGTAAGTGTGTCCTACCATGCTGGTGGATGTAAGTGCAAATCCTTTCTGACATGGTATGATTGGTTCCTTCCATGGGAATATATAAGTGCAGAGCCTTTCTAGCATGGATGTACGATGTTTTCCCCACATGGCTAGATATAAGTGTTGATCCTTTCTATCATGGATGTGGGATGTGTTCCCCACATGGTTAGCTATAACTGCTGAGCCTTTTTGACATGGTTCTTGGATGTGTTCCTCCCATGGTCAGATATAAGTGCTGAACATTTTTGACATGGTTCTTGGATGTGTTTCTCCCATGGTTAGATATAAGTGTCGAGCCTTTCCTACATGGTTCTTGGGTGTGTTCCTCCCATGGTTGGATATAAGTGCTAACACTTTCTGACATGGTTCTTAGATGTGTTCCTTCCTTGGTCAGATGTAAGTGCTAGGCCATTATGACATGGTGGAAGGTTGGGCCTTCCATGGTCAGATGTGAGTGTTGGGCCTTTATAACATGGTGGTGGATGTGTTCCTCCCATGGTTAGATGTGAGTGTTGGGCATGTCTTTCTAACATGGTGGTGGATGTGTTCCTCCCATGGTTAGATGTAAGTGTTGGGAGGGCCTTTTGACATGGATGTTGGATGTGTTCCTCCCATGGTCAGATATAAGTGTTGAAGAAGATGAAGACCTACATGGAGGATAGAGGTACAACCAACATGAGAAAGGGCTAGATCTATAGAAATTCCTGTGACGAGTAGAATTGAGAGATAGTACCATTTGATGGAGATAGCTGAGAAATGATGATGATGATCTAATGATGATCTAGCTTTGATGATGATCTAGTGATGATCCATATTTGATGATGATCTAGTGATGATCCAGTGATGATACAACTTTGATGATGATCCAGTGATGATATGGAGAAGAACAAATGTGCTGATGAATTGTCTAAATAGAATACCTTCCTAGTTAAGAGGGAGCATTGATGTATTTGTAACTTCAGAATGTATTCACTTATACTGTACCCCGATATTCCTATCAAGAGAATCATTTTTTTTCCATTGTACCCTGATGTTCCTATCACGAGAGTAATTAATATAATAAAGTCATGCAAAGTCAATGAGGTTAACCCTCTGCTGTAAGTCGGGGAAATATTCCCCACAATTGAGTTGAGGTTAACCCTCCTTGTTGATTGGGGGGAAAAGTCCCCATAGTTTCGGGGCACTAAGGTTATTAGACTCTCCTAGAGATTTCAGCCCTGGTAATTTATTGTCAAGTTAGAAACTAGTATAAATGGAGAGTGAGCCTCTCTATTTATCACACAGTCACTCACACTCAGTTGTAGTGCATGAGTGAGAGAGAAGGAGTTGGGATAAGAGAGAGAACAACTGTTGGAGACCATCTTACTCTCTTTGGGTTTTACTATTGCCATTGGTGTTTATTCTATCTCTGAGGAAGTTGTTGGGTTTTCTTTTTATGGTTTCCCCAAGGAAAATATTTGTGTCTATTATCTCTTGTGATTTCTTGTTGTGCATGTTATTCTCTCAGATAACATCCTAAGATAATATTGTCTAATTGATAAAAATCTAATAGTTGGCATCCACTTCCACCACTTGGTTATATACCCTAGGAGATCATTTGTCTTGATTCTGGTTAGATACTACCCACTTTATTGATTTTCAAAATTAGTAACTATTCCTTCCTGTATATTATGTCTTTATGCTACTTTATTCCTTCCTTTCAGTGGATAAGGTAAAGCTAGTAAACTAGGAAACTACTATATTTTGTTTCCAACCCATCTTCCATGATTTTCTCTCTAAATTCTAGGATTAGCATGTTTTTTCATCACTCATGATAGCTCACTTATTATTTAGCTAATTAATGAGTTCCTTGACAGAGTTGGAAAGTGATTTATCCACCTATGGGGGTTTATCATATTTAGTAAGCCCGATTTACGAGCTATCATGAGTTGTATTATAGAAACTCGATTTACCTTTGTAAGGATGTAATACTATTGTAATAATTAATCAATTATTCATTCTTCACATCTTCATGTGATTCATTCTCATTTTTCTTCTCTTTATTTTCCTTGTGCATGCTTGTGAGAATTAGATTCTAGCTAGATCTTGGTCGTGTTCTTACACATTGTATTAATCCTCAATTTGTTTATGGTATCAGAGCTTCTATTTCTATATGGTATCAGATCACAAGGTTTCTTAATTTTTACAAAGTTGAGGAGCTATCAATTCTCTACATCAAAACACATACAATCTCTTATACCTCTCTAAAGAAGAGCTTGAATTGAGCTTACAAATTTTTCTCCTAGTTTTTATTTGTGCAGGTTGCATAGAGTATATTCTTGGTTGCATCAACTTCTTAGCATGGATTCCTATTTATCTATGATCTTGAATCCCTTCAACTATGATTAACGGAAATAAAAAATTAGCATTCTAATGTGCAGTAACGGACTATATAGAGTTACATTAGCTTTGGATAATGAGCTAGTTCTATTGTTGAGAAAGCTAAGTGGAATAATAGGTTGTGTTGCCACCTTTCACACACCTGGGTCATGTGGCAGAAATCTTTAAGCCACTCGATGTGTCCTTGGGGGAAAGTCTCGAGTCAAGGCTGTCACCTTGTTCTTAACTCCTCCGTTTAGGCTCAACTCCTAACAAAGCCAAGGGGGGTAGACCCTATTAAGTTACTAAGGATAATTACTTAGTGTTGTGATTTTAAACTGAATGAGTTACTTAGGAGTTTGCAGTTTAACTATAGATGATCAAATATGGCAAGATACAAAAGATGAACACACGAAAGCACAATGCTGAGACACAATATATATATAAAACAAGAAAATAACCAGTGCCTTAGAATGGAGTCAAAAAATAGAAACAATGTAGTTGCATGTGCTTGGAGTGATTGTTTTGCAATTGCCTCTTGGTATGTTTTAAGTTAAAATTGAAGTGTGAGTTGATTAAAATTAGGCAAAGGGGGGACTCTAGATATACCCTAGAGTACTTTGGAGTATGTCCAGAACTAAACCTTCACGGCTATCCGCAAGGAATATGTGGGCTGAAATGGAGTCTCTGGGGCTATTGTTCATAACACACCCATTAGGGTGTGACAGAGATCGGCACCCTGAGGTCACTTTTCAGAAGTTCCCACTTCCTTTGGGTATTTTGCCACCGTGATGGTTCGATCTAGGTGTTGTATTTTCACCTGTTGGTTTGTTAATTTGGGAGAGTGAGTCCTAATTATACTAGTCACTCAAGTGCTTTTAATACAGCTTGAATAATCAGATGAACGACATCCAAGTGTAGAGCATACACACTGGATTCTTGTCAATTTTAGTAAGTTTTAAACTGGGTGTTCTTGTTTAAAATAAAACCCTCCAGGAACCTCTTTCGATCCAAGTGGATCTCAATCAAGGAATCAAGGAGGGGTCAATTTTATAATAGCTAAAAAACAAATGATCAAAATAAAATAGATACACAATTCTAGTTTTCTAATTAGTCCTACCACTAATCTCTTTCCCCTTTCGGGTCAATCGAAAAGTCATGGGGTAAGTATTAAGATTACTTTGAAATATAAAGTATGGAATATGAAATTAATAATAAAATAAATTATACTACCTTGCATATTATATCAATGCTATTTTGAAAATAAATGAGCAAAATGCAACAAAAAGGACACCGACGCAAATCCCCCCAGGGGGGATGGGGAATGGGCTCGAAAGAGCCAATTCAAAAAATAATTTTATTAACAGCGGTTACAATATCAGAGAAATGATATAATTCCTATTGATCCTTATATGTATTGAAATCAAGAGATTACAAGGTGCAAAAATCAAAGGTTTTAGTCAAATGGGAGACCCCTGGGGGGATTTGAACGCTCCTGAGGACACTTCCGAACAGAAGCTTCCTTTATTTTCTGTTACACCTGATAAAAACCAGAGAGCATGTTATAATAACATATTCCCAAAATAACTTTAAGAGTACCTTTGGATCAGCCTACCTTAACTAAAAAAAGATGAAGTTAAAACTAGCTAAACAAGTGAAAAAGGAACCAAGGAAAGCAAGCTTTCCTTGGGATCTTGGCTTTCTGTTTGTGCAGCCAATGAAATATTCACTTATTTATGGATTTATTTTTTATAACAGCAAATATAAATCTAATGCATGCAAGCTACAAGTTTTCTTTAAATTTCCATGCTTAAAGGACGATTTCCCTAAAGCTAGATCTAGAATGCTTATGAAACTTTTTAACTGCAAGATCTAGACTATGGGATTTGATAAGATATATCTATGTTGGAATTAATTTTAATATGATATATCTAAGCAAAATAAAAGCTATGAACAAAGTAACCGAGTAATAATATTGATTTTGAGGGAGGAAGAGGAGGAGAGAAATGCTGGTTTCCTTGAAGATCCGCAGTGGAGCTTTCAGGTGGAATGTCGAGGGACTATGCCTTTGGAAGGTTTTGAAGAGAGTGAAGAATCAAACTATATCAGAATCCTCTCCAATGTAGGAACCTGCAGCTCAGCTGAAATCAAAGAACTTGCCAAGAAACTTGTGAGATCCGATTAGTACATACACAAAGATTCAAGATAACATGCATATAAGCTTATAGGACATGCTGAATATAGATCTCTAAACATGCATCAAAGGAAAGAGATGGTCAATAAACTTATTGAAAAGCACCTTTCCTATCAATATTGCAATAAGCTTATTATCAATCTTAACAACGGATCTACAAGAAATTAGCAAAATTGAACACAGATACAGGTTACCTCAGTAAAATAATGGCAATAATCATCCACACATGTAATGGCACAACACCATCTTGCCTCCAAATATTTTCTTTATTTCGAATGAAGAATAACAACAGTACAATAGCAGCAGCACCTCAATCCCAATTCTAACTAGCTTGGAAGAGGATGTTGTGCTTGGATATATACAAAAACCAGGAGATCCAGCCCAGGGGGGCGAAAATCCCATGGAGAGACATCAAATCAGCTGAAGGAGAGTCCATCAATGCCTAATCTATGTCTAGCTGAGCCAGATCTGAGTCTCACTGAGTGCAACTGTCAATCAGGGGGTTGATCTGACTGACACCTTAGCCTGCTGACTGAAGCATCCACCAAAACTCATCCAGATGAGCCAAAAATGTCTGGAGGAGAGAGGGAGGGTGAAATTCCCCATAAAGGATGCTGAAGATCAAGTTTGGATCTAATTTGATCACCTCCTTCAGTCAAGGATTTGTCAGATACAGTGAACCTGCTTCAGATCTGACTGATTTCAATCAAATCGGTTGAGAATCCACTGATCTATGATTTTGGATTTGCTCCATTATTCGTCAATTTATTAATTAAAATAATCAATAATTGATTTTTGGGGATTTCTGACCTGAGTGATGGAAAATCACTCAAAACTAGGAAATAGTGGGTCCATGGGTTTACATGGTGCTCTTAGCTTGAAAATGAGCACCTACATGACTGAAACTGACTATTTGGCCCACTTTTATTACAAAATCAATTTTTCCAATTAAAATATTAAAAAATAGCCTAAGTTTTTGGAAAAATTAAATTTTAATAAAAAACAACGAAAAATTAAAAAAATTGAAAAATTGAAAAAACCTAAGGGGACTTAGACATGTTCATATGACTCAACCATGATGTCTAACATACTTATACATTGACACATAGAATCTAATAACCTCAATAGGCCTAAATTCCAAGCCGACCACCCCAACTTTGGAGGTATGGAGTGAAAAACTCAGAAATTATCAGTCGTTTGTTCAACAACCAATAATAACCAAGGGAAAAAACACCCTGGGCTGATTGGATTGACAAATAAAGTCTAAGAGACCGAGTCTTTTATAGACACTATCATGCTAGAACATTTATTACAATTCCCCCATGGGGTATGAACATGTGATATAGTACAACAAGCACTTCCTAGAAGTACTTCCAAAGGTCTTCTAAAGTCCAAACAAGTTATCCTTGTTCGGTTCACCAGGCTCACTTGAAAAAAACCACTAAGTACAACTTAGGTGGTAACAGGTTGGATGAAGCCTATGGATTTCTTTTCCTCTCTATTTCCCATGATCTAATTTTTCATATAGATGGTTTTACCACTCCAAACCAAGTATGGACCAAACTTGAGTCTCTCTTTGGAGTACAAGATCATATAAGAGTGCATCAGTTAGAGAATGTGTTATTCCCATTGACTTGAAGAAGTTTCAATTTCGTTGAGGTTTTCTTAATCAAATTTAAGTCACATGTTCTATTTCTCAAGAAATGTGGGATTAAGAATAACGAATATCAATTGATTCTTTCCATCTAATCAAGATTGGGTCGTGAATACTTAGTTTTTGTGTCTACTTTTCATGCTACTAAGATTGTTATTTCTAATTGCAAAATTCCTTCTTTGAGTACATTCTTTGAATCATTGACAAAGGATAACGATAAATTGAACCAGATGGGTGCTATTATATCCTCCAAGGTTAAGTATCAATCTCTTATATTTCAAGGAAGTAAGAATCCAAAATCAAAAGAGAAGAAAATTGTGAAAGAGAAGAATCCAAAGTTAGATAATAAAGATGAAAGTTTGAAGTCTACTGATGAAGGTTGAATGAATAAATTAAAGAAGAAAGGGAGAACATACAAGGGTTCTTATCACAACAAAGGATTTTGTCATGGGAATAAATGTTTCAAGAAGAATCTATAAATAATGTCTTAGTTACTTGAGAATCATAACATTGAAGTTCCATGTGAGCTATAGAAGTCCGTTAAATCTTCAGAACAATGTCATAGTGCATAGTTCCAAGGTAATATAAACTATGCCTAGAGTACCAGAGTTAAATCCTTTCATAATATCTATGATATAGATTTTTTATGATAAATAATAATCAAAAGTCTTATTTTCTTTCTTGAATAATCCACCTATCAGCCTCCTAGGTTCATCTCCCAGTACTTGTGATTTTTCACTAGATCTTAAGTTGTCTTTAAGTAGCTCTTCCTCACTCCATTAAAATGACTATAATTCTTATTTAGAAGCATATTAGTAGTAATGTATGCATTTTATGATATCATCCATACCATCCATCATACCTTTGAGTACTCTTAAGACTATATAGACCCCAGGTTCACTAGTTGATTCCTAATTGGTTTCCTATGCATTGTTACTTATATTATATTGTTTATAGTCTTATCTATTTTTCACTAGTTGGTTATCCATGAAATTATTCATCATTGGAATTATATTACACATGTTTGTATTTATTCTAAGAAATTATGGTTCAGATCTCAATTCCATCCATCATTCATATTTTTACACTCATCATTTTTCCTAGCTACTCAAGCACTTCCTACTCTAGCCCTATATCCTCATGGATACATTGAAACTTTGGTATTTTCCATTCCATATAATAATATTTCTGATATATATATATATATATATATATATATATATATAAGTATTTTTCATCCCAATTTCATATTTGGAAAGTTTCTACAACAATTTGGAAGAAAGATATGTGATCCACATCATTATTTTGCAGCTATATAAGAAACTGGTTGTGTTGAGTTTTCTACTCTTTGGGAAGGAGTACGCACAGATATATTTTACTTTTCAGATTGTGTTTGAATATCAGAGTATGTTAATGGAAAGAATCATTTATATAATTCTCCTCCACCATCAGATGATGAGATACAAGTAGTATCTCCTCTTCTTTCTTACAGATTCTACAATCTAGTGTATGATCATGGAGTTCACAAATTCTTCATCAAACTCTTTCACCAGAACTAGTTGATTCAGCTCATTCAAGTGAAGATAAATACATATAGAATACATCTTGTTCAATATTTTTCCTTTTCCTTTCTTGAGGGAGGATTTTACCCATCTGATTTTGTCTCTTTCCTCACTTTTCTGGACATGAATAATTGTAAAGGGTGACCATAACCTTCTTGTCTCGTACTATACGCACATATATGCATTTATATTTATGATTATTTAATACATATCATCATAATTTCAGATTTAAAGGGGGGGTTTTGGATATTATAAACCCACTCCATACTTACGATAAAAATATTTAATCATTATTGGTTAATTTCCTACCTACCATCCAAGATAGTTGGAATCAACTTGCACCACTTGGTCAAACACTTGCCATATATACCCATGAAGCACATTTTTCTTGATTATGGTTGGATATTGTCTACTTTATTGACTTCTAGAATTATTAACTATGCCTTCCTGGATATTTTTTCTTTATCTTGTTTGATTCCTACCTTTCACTTCATAAGGTAAACCTAGTCAACTAGGAAACTTCTATATTTTTTTTGTCAACCCATCCTCCATGATCTTCTCTACATATTTATGGACTAGCATGTTTTTCCATCGCTCATGACAACTCACTCATGATTTAGCTAATTTTTTAGGTCCTTGACATAGTTGGAAAGTGATTTAGCCACCTATGGGGGTTAATCATATTCAGTAAGCTTGATTTATGATCTAGCATGAGGTGTATTCTAGAAACCCTATTTCCTTTATAAGGATGTATTACTATTGTAAAAATAAATCAATTATCAATAAATTTCACATCTTCATGTGATTCAAAATCATTATTATTATCTCTATTTTCCTTGTGCATGATTGTGAGAATTATCTTGTAGCTAGATCCTTGTCATGTTCTTACACATTGTATTAAGACTCAATTTCTTTATGGTATCAGAGCTAATATTTCTAGAAGAAAAAATAATTTAGTGTCAATAAATTTAATGACCAAAAATACTAGTTATGGAATGTGAAAATATGATTCACAACAAGATCTAGGAGCTAAAGGAATCCTCACAACTCAAGATACTCACAAATTATGCAGAAAAATAGTGAAAAGACTAAAATTGACACAAAAGAATGGAGCCAATAACAAAGTTTATTATCATTTTCCAGTGTGTAAATATTCCTGGAACATGTTTATATTACACTTGGAAAAATTGTTATCCTTTGGAGGCAATTTGGATCCATACATGTGGCAGTATTAGATTGGACCTCAAAACCCCCCTAAGTGGACCAATGGGCTCCCAAACCACCTCAAACGATCACTAATTCTTTTGTGAAAATGGATGGAGCATGTTAGGACATAAATGTAGGTTAGGAGTGGTGGAGTGCATGAATGAGTGGGAGTGGCTCTAGGAAGCAATAAATTGTCCAAAAGGACCAAAAACACCCAAATACCATGCAGGGGAACCTCTTGTGAACTAGTTTTATTGTTTTATGGAGTGGGAGCACACCAAGGACTAAAATTCCATAAATGAGGGTGCATGTATAACCATAATGATCAAATGTGGGCTCCTGGGTGCGTTAATGAGTCGAAAACACCAAAATCACCTTGCTTGACCAACACAACCTAGTTTTGGACCATATAACATAAGTATGAAACTAATGAGAATGTGTCCTAGGTGTATGACCATGGTACTAAGGTGGTATAATTCTCTAAAATGGAATATGAAAATGGAGGACTATCTGTACTAGAAATATCAATATCTATCATTGGGAGGAAAAACAAAAGATCCAGTGACTAAGAAGGACAAATAATGGCTGGTTCTTAACATAAAGGCATTGTGAACAATACAGTTGTGCTTGGCTTCGTCAGTAGGATTTCAATATTTTGACAGAAAACAAAACGAAGGGTGTGATGAGTGCATTGGATAATCTCTATGAAAAACCCTCGGCTTCCAACAAGCCTATTTTTAATGAAGCTGTTATTTAATATGAATATTTCAAAAGGTGGATTTGTTGTTGATCGTCTAAATGAATTTAATATGATTACTAGTCAGCTAAGTTTTTTAAAAGTGAAATTTGATGATGTGGTTAGGGATATTCTAATCCTGTTCTCATTTATAGAAAGATGGAATGGCTTGTTCATGGTTTTAAGTAACTCTTCCCCTGGATCAAACACTCTTCAATCTGATGATGTTGTTGGTGTTAGTTTTAACAAGGAAATGTGAAGAAAAAGCACAAGTGAGAAATCAGGTAATGTGTTGATCGTGGAGAGAAAGGGAAGAAAAATGGATAAAGGAAGGAGCCCAGGTAATCGTAGAAAGTATAGAAAGGGAAGATAAGAGTCCATACTGGTAAATATAGATTATTGGAAATGTGATCAGAGAGGACATATGAAGAAATACTATAGAGCTCCAAAGAAGAGAGGAGACGAGCAACAGGAACCTACTCATGAAGCAAATGTAGAAAGTGGTGTGTTACAAGATACGTTGATTATTTCATTAGAAAATACTAGTTATTACTGGGTAGTATATTCAGGTGCTTCATTTCATGCTACACCCCATAGGAAATTCTTTCATGATTATGTTCCAGGTGATTTCATACATGTTTTATTGGGTGGTGATGAATGATGTAAAATTGTTGGAATGGGTAAGGTACAATTTAAGTTAAATAATGGAAATAAATGGATGCTAAAAAATATAAGGAATATTCCTGCTATGAAAATAAATCTTATCTCAATAGGGAATTTCAGAGTAACAGTTGTTTGTCTACATTTGGAAAAATATGGTGGAAGATCACTAAAGGAACATTGATAATAGAAAAAGGAGATAAGATAGGTACATTGTATTTATGTCCCAATAAGACTATTATTCTATCTCTGTAGATTCCATGGAAACAAATGTAGCATTTTAGAATCATAGGATTGGCCACATGAGTGAGAAGGGGATGCATATTCTTCACTCAATGAAATTTCTTCCAGATCTGAAGTGGGTAAGTTTGAATTCCATGAGAACTGTGTTTATGTAAAATAAAAGAGAGTCATATTTCTCAAGGTTGGGAAACAAAAGAAGAATGAAAAGATAGAGCTTGTGCATACAGATGTATGGGGACCAGCTCAGGTAAAATCTCTTGGTGGCTCTCATTATTATGTTACTTTTATTGATGATGCAACTAGAAAAACTTGGTTTTATTGCATTAGACAAACATTTGATGTGTTTACTACTTTTAAGAAGTGGAAAGTCTTGTTTGAGAACAAGATAGGGAAAATATTGAAGTGTCTGAAACATGATAATGGAGATGAATATTGTAGCAAGGATGAATAGGACGAATAGGATGATCATTGTGTGTCAGAAAGGATGAATAGGATGATCATGGAGCGTGCAAGGTGTACGAGATTGCATCCAGGGTTTCCCTTACATTTTTGAGATAATTATGTAGATACTGTTTTTTAATTATAAATAGAGTTCCTTCAATTTCTTTGGATGGTTAAATTCCATAGGAGGCATGGATAGGTAAAAATGTAAACTACTCATTTTCTGAGAACTTTTGGTTGTGAAGGATTTGTCCATATTGATAAATAAAATAGAACAAAGCTTGAGGCTAAATCCAAGAAATGCACCTTTATTGGATATAGGGTTGATGGTTTTGAATATCTCTTATGGGATTATGAAAATCACAAAATCATTAGGCGTAGAGATGTAGTATTCAATTAAAAGGTTATGTATAAGGGTCAGTTGCAGTGAAAGAAAGAGGAAAAGGAAAACAAAGAGTACACAGCACTTGATGAAATCAAATAAAGTTATGTTACAAAGCTACTAGAAAATCAAGAACAATAAGAGGTACCTCAAACTTCTCCATGTGGAAGAAGATATACTAGGTTATGTCGACCCCCTGAGCGATTCTCTCCTTCGCTATATTATTTATTAATGACTCATTATGGTGAACTATAAATTTGTAAAGAAGCAATGAAGGTGGAAACTAAAAATAAGTGGAAGTAAGGAATGAGTGAGGAGATGGACTCATTGGTCAATAATGGGTGATTTGTGGGCCCATGATTTTGGTAAACCCGTGGTATTTTCCCATGGAATTCCATTTATAAAAGGAATGAAAATTTACGTGTGGATGTAGCCGATCTTGGGTGAGCCATGTTATATTTGGTATCTCTCTTGTAATGTGTTTTATATTTGCATCTTGTTTATTGTTTATTGTTATTGCTCTATGATCTTGTTTTTCTAACAATTGTGCAATACTCTTGGTACCTTTTCAAGAATACATGTTTCATGTCTTCCCAATTTTGTTTACAATTTTGTCTGAGGCTCATGAACCATCGAAGGGACATTCCTTTTATAGTAAGGGGAAACACATTCAACTCTTGATCATTAGTACAATAACCATATCATGTGCAAAGTACTTCAAATTGAAATAAAAATCCATCTAGGTATTCATTTTCCAAACCGTGAAAATTTTGTAGAGAAGATGGGGGAATTATTTGTGTTTGTACCACTCCTTTTGGATCTTTGATAGGAAACTCAAAGATAAAAAATTTCTCATCTTTCTCACTTTCCATATCTTCCTAACATATAAAATTTCTTAATGGGATATCTTGAGTCTCCTCCTTCAACTGTTCATGTCAACTTGTTGGTATAATGGGTAGTGCTTACAACACCTATTGTCCCTAGGAAAAGTTAATCAAAATTTAGACAAAATTATGCTCAGGAAGATAAATAAATCAGTTGCAAGACATGAACTAAGAGTTACAATGGAAGAAGAGTTGCAATAGAAGAATAACTACGATGGAAGATAATTTGTAACATAAGTAACAATGACAGAAATATTAGCGATGAGAATAGCCACGATGGAAGAAACCACCACATAAGAAGAGCAGAGTAGTTGGAAATGACAACTCAGATGATCATGGCAAATGACTTAGATAGAATAAAACATGCTTTTAGCAATAAAGAATAAGTTTATTTTGGGACGATAGTGCCTATTTTCAGTGTAACTGAATGTACGAGAATACAATTGACATCCTGTCAGCTAACTGAAAAGAGTTGACTAATTAGGATAGGTAGAAGATTAAAAAAGGGAGAACCCAAATTGTGTGTGGGATTGACATTGGTTATCAATTGTTTTGTTAGATAAGTAGTCAGTTGGTTGGTAAAACCATGGTGTATTTAGAGAAGAGAAGAGGATAGTTGTTTTAGCTAGAGGAAATTTTCTAGGTTGTGTGTAGATCAACAGAGGAGTGAAGAATAGAGGACATATATAGAATCAAAACCAGAGAGCATGAGGAGAGAGAAGTTTTTTTGAATTGTAAAGAATACCTAAAGAAGAGTCTGCAAGATGAGTTTGTAGACAAAAGATGCTTACATATTTCTCATGCCAGATGAAGAGCACCTTTGTGGTTTTTCTCATATGGGTTCCCACGTTAATTGTTTTTTCTATGCATTATTGATTAATGTGTTTATGTTTATTTCATGTATGTCATTAATAATTAAATTTGAATATGTCACACCGCATCTGTTTATATAGAATCTAGTATATTTATGTGTTGCACTTCTTATTTAATGAATTTGTGATAGGATATGATGTTGATTATTATAATATGTGTCAACTAGTAATTAGAATGGTATCTTGAATAAATAGACAAGGGATAAGAAGTATAATATCCATCTTTGAATGAGTGTTGTCATAAGATACCAACAGACTAGAAACCCCCACCTAACTGCATAAACCTGGCTATAGAAGTTCCCTAAAGGATGTCTTGGATGATAAAAAAATTGTGTCACAGGTGCCACTGGATTAGACCTACTCTATCGGGTCGATATCTTGGTCTTTGTTGTTGACGCCAAGGATCAGAACCTATGTCAACTAAAGGTGAAATACAAAAAAATGGTTATGTTGTCGGGACCATAAATCATTTTAGTGGAAATATGTTGTGGCACACGACGAAGCCAGAAATTCAAGATTGGGTGGATTTTAAGCCACTAGAATTTGCATGAAAAGAAAGTGAATAACCTTGATTGAATCCGACTAAGTGGTTGGAGTGATTCCTCTATAAAGATATTCATGATATTTTTGTGGAAATTGAACCAGGTGATAGATTAATTTTACTCACAACAATTAACAATTGATCATGCAAAATCACTCACAAAGAGACTGAAAATTGGAGCTGAACACTAAACTGTATTAAATCAGTGTACAATAGCCAACCCTATAATAACATAGGTTTCTAAATAAATAACATACATCAGGTATTCGAATGCATGAGGAGCAATTTGAATCTAGCATAAAGCAGGCTTACCAAAAATAAGCAAATCCCCCATAGGTGTAAAAAGCTGATCCCAAATCTGTCATCGAGCTCATGAATTAGAAAAATGGCTTAGGCAAGCTAAAGAGTGGTGGAATGGCAGCTCATACATGCTTTTTCATGGAGAAAAGAGTGGAGGATGAAGAGGACAAAAAACTAGTTCACCTCACCTAGTCTAGCTTTTCTATTTGCCTTAAAACACCGAAAAAGCTGGGAATAAAGCAGAAAACGCAGAAGGGCACCTAGGAGGCCAAGAATAAAGAAAATTTGATTCCTTGGGATTTCCCATGTGCTACATGAGTCAAATGAGGCAATTTTGACCACTATGGATAGGAAAAAGACAACTTGCACAAGGTGGGACACATGAACTAGGCTAATAAGACAGAAATAATTAAATTAATGTCTAAATGGGTAAACTATGGGTTGATTATTCTAACACCCCCCCTTAAGCCCAACTTATGAGTAATATATCAAAATATTATAGGGCCTAGCAACAAGGCTTAGTCACCCTTTACATACTGCATGTCCATTTAAACAAGGAAAGAGGCAAAACCAACTTGGGAAAATCCTCCCTTAAACATGGATTGTAAAACAAAATCGTAGAATCTTGTCTTCACTCATGCTTGCCCAACATGATCAGAAATCCCCAGCAGTGATTTGAGATTGCTGAAGCTCTTCTCACAAAATTATTTGGTGAAGATATCAGCTACTTGTTCTGAAGATGAGCAGAAGAGTAGGTGAATGGTGCCATCATGCACAAGCTCTCTGATGTAGTGCATATGGATCTCAATGTGTCTGGTTCTTTTCTTCTGAACTGGATCCTTGCAAATTCAAATGGTACTATGGTTATCATAGTAGATGGTAGTTGAGTACTCTGGTTCAAAGCCACACTCTCCAAGTAAACCCTGCAACCATAAACATTGAGTTGCTGCATTAACAACTCCTCTGTACTCTGCCTCTGTAGATGAGAGTGCAATGGCACTCTGTTTCTTTCTTGACCAACTGATTCGCCCTTCTACAAGCATGGACACATATCTTGAAGTGGAATTTTTGTCTGTGCTATCACCTGCCCAATCACTGTCAGTAAATCCAATCAACTTAAGATCAGATTTTGCTTTATAGAAGATCCCATGTGTCCTTGTTCCCTTAACAAAGTTAAGGATCCTTTTGGCTGCTTTCCAATGGATCTCTTGAGGCTGATCCATGAATCTAGAAGCCACACTTACTGCATAACAAATATCAGGTCTAGTATGTGTCAGATACAACAAACATCCAATCAATTTCCTATACAGTGTATTGTTTACCATTGGTGAAGAATCAGCTTCTTCCAGCTTCACTCCTGAAAGGAAAGGAGTTTTGCTTGCTTTGCAATCCTTCATTTTGAATTTTTTCAGCAAGCCCAAGGCATATTTGTACTGGTGCACCTTGATTCCATCTTTGGTTTGAGCAATATCAAGCCCCAAAAATCGACTTAAGAGCCCCAAATATGTCATGGAGAAGACTTGGTTCATAGCTCCTTTTAAGGAAGCAATCTCAGCCTATGAGCTTCCTGTAATGAGGAGGTCATCAACATATAACACAATGATCATTAATGAACAATTAAATAACTTCAAATATACATTTGGATCTTATTTGCACCGAACAAAATTCAGTGATAGCAAGAAGCTATCGATCTTGGCATACCAAGCCCTGGGGGCTTGCTTTAGCCCATACAATGACTTTCTCAACCTGCACACAAGAGAAGGGTTAGTAGAAAAACCTTGAGGCTGCTGCATATATATCTCTTCAGTGAGATCTCCATTCAGGAAGGCACATTTTACATCCATGTGATGTACCTCCCATTGCCTTGAGGCTGCAATGGCTAGAGCTAGCCTGATGGAATCCATCTTTGCCACTGGGGAAAAAGTCTCATTGTAATCTATGCCATGAACCTGTGAGTAGCCCTTGGCTACCAATCTGTCCTTTTACTTCAGTGGTGAACCATCAGCAACAAATTTGGTCTTATAGACCCACTTACACTGGACTAACTTTCTTCCTGGAGGAAGATCCACTAGCTCCCATGCGTTGCTCTTCTAGAGTGAGTTGAACTCCTCCTTCATGGCTGTTTTCCATCTTGGATCTCCTGCTGCTTCTTCATATGTTTGAGGATCAAACTCCACCATCAAATAGCATTTTTCAGCAAACATAGGATCCTTCATGCACAGACCACTCTCAAACTGAGAGCTAGTCCTCCTTGGGTCATTGGGATCCCCAGCTAGCTCACCTGTGTAGAAATTATGACCAGCAATAGATTAATTTCACTCACAACAAATTACAATTGATCATGCAAAATTGTCAACAATGGAGACTAAATATGGAGCTGTAACACAAAATTATATTAACTCAGTGTACAATAGCCAACCCTGTAATATCATAGGTTGATGAATATATAGAATACATCAATAGGTCGAATGCATAAGGAGGAATCCAAAGCTAGCATAAAGCAGGCTTACCGAAAATAGGCAAATCCCCCATAGGTGTAAAAATCTGATCCCAAATCTGTCATGAGGCTCACGAATTGGCAAGGGCGCATGGGAAAGATAATGAGTGGTGGAATGGAAGCTCATACATGCTTTTGCATGGAGGAAAGAGTGGAGGAGGAAGAGGCAACAAAGCTGATTCACCTCACCTAGTCTTGCTTTCTTATGTGCCTTAAAACACTGAAAAAGCAGGGAATAAAGCAGAAAAAGCAGAAGGGCGCCTAGGAGGCCAGGAATAAAGCAGATTTGATTCCTAATGCTTTCCCAAGCGCTACATGAGTCAAAGATGGCAAGTTTGACCTCTATGGATAGGCAATTAGCAACTTGCACATGGTGGGACTCATGGACTAGGCAAATAAGACAAAAATAAATGAATTAATGTCTAAGTGGGTAAATACTATGGGTTGATTATTCTAACACCCCCCCTTAAGCCTGACTTTATTTGTAATAAATCAAAATATAGGGCCTAGAAACAAGGCTTAGTCACCCTTTTACATACTGCAAGTCCATATGAAACAAGGAAAGAGGCAAAACCAACTTGGGA